>JAQZBX010016927.1:0-36112 GCA_029593785.1 Cabassous unicinctus
ATGGCTAATAACGTTGTGAACATTTTCATATATTTATCGGTCACAATTTGGAATAATTGATATCTTTAATGTGTTGAATTTCCAATCCGTGAATACAGTGTCTCTCCATTCCTGTCATTTCTTCTTTGATATTTTCATCATTATTTTATAATTTTCAGCATCAGATCCTATACGTGTTTCATTAAGTTTATACACAAGTGTACCATTACTATTGATGAGTTTAAGTAATTTTCCCATGTTTACATTTCTAATAAACAGGCAATTCCAGGAGGAATTGTCTGGGTCTCTGATTTGCATTAAAAATTATCCTGATTATAACAAAGCATGGTAACAACTGAAGCATTTCTTCAGGGACCAGAAATTTGTTCTTCTGGTAAATTACATTTATGTTCCCCTAAAACCATTAATAAGCACGGTGCATCTTGACAGGAATGGAGGGAGAGCAAAAATATGTTCCCTATGACTAAAGCAATGGAATGTGCTTGGCGGTACTACTGTGTTACGGGTATGTTCCCTGCAATTCTATAGGAAGAGAAAAATGCTAGCAAGATGAACCAGTAAGGAAATAGTGAGAACTTCAGATTGTGGGTCATGTTAGGCCCTAGGGAAGCCTGCCTGCTTGTTTGTTTTTTTCTTATCAGATTGACTCTGGTCCATTTAGCTTTCTACTCTCAAACTGTCTGAGATAACCCAGGCAGAAAATATAATTAGAACTGAAAATACTTAGAGTGAGAAAATGCATACATTTCTTCTGACAGCTACTGGGAACTATTTGAAAGTAGATGTGGAGGATAAATGGCCTCCCACCAGTGATACTAGGGTCTGCTGAGGCCAGAAGGACAAGCTCTCTGATTTCCCCTCACACAATCTCTTACTGATGCTCTAATAACCCCAATCTTATTGAAGAACATGCTTTAAGACCCTGGAGAGATTGACCAGGTATTCCAGCTCCTTTACAGCAGAGTTAGGAGAGAGAAAAGATTTCTCAATATCCTCATTGGCTGGAAAAGTGAGCACTCTGGGGAGGTGCTATCTGCACTAATAACCTCACTGAATGGGTCTCTTAGAAGATTTTGAGAAGGAGCCATCTGACCTGAATTGTCAGGCAGGAACCAAGGACTCTACCCCTCAATCCAACAACCAAGCTGTGGTGCAAGTGAGTGGTGGGAATCATCCAGCAGATACAGAAAGAGGGTATTAAGAGACTCCTCTGCAGGATTCCTACAGAGAAAGGGGGTAGAAGAAGGGAAGCTTTCTATAATCTAAGGCTCTGGATGGGGGCACAGATCTCAGCCTGAATTTGGTAGCACTGGAGAAAAGACTTGGGCTTGAGTACCCAGGGCCCATCCTACCCAATGGTCTGAATATGATTGACCCTCCCATGTGGGAAAATGGCCCTCCTCTTTGTTCCTCTCCTTTCTAGGGGATAAGCATATGGCCATCTACTATTCTCTGGACTTTTAAATGAAGCAGAGAAGGGTTATGGGCATAAATGCAGAAGGATACCTGACTTTCTGCAGACTAAATTACAGATTCTTATTGGCATTATCCTCAGCCATTAAAACCTCTTTTTCTCAATATAGTCATTTTTAAGCTTTTTTTCTTTTCCCTCCTGGTGCTTCCTCCCAGAAACCAAGAGCATTTCCTAGGTTAGGACAAGAGCAAACCATACAGCATGAAGTAGGGGTATTTTATAACACTCTGTTATAGCAGGAGAACAGAGTAAATCAGTGTCCAACTCTTGGAAACAAAGGAAGGAAAACAGTTGAAGAATATTGGAAAAATAGAATCAATTACTTCCACTTTGGTTAGCTTTCTCTGTAACTCTTCATTACTTATTCTACATTTTTTTACAAGTGGAAATTCCTCACAAAATTGAGATGTGCAAGAGATTGTATTAAAGAAGATTATTGTTGAAAGGTCAGACAAGTACGATCTTTCAACAATAATTGAGGTATGGACAGAGGAATGAAGTTGTATTTAGACCACAGAAGAAGAGGAAGAGCTATGTGAGATTATCACTGAAGAGTAAATAGGACTCATTATATTTTTAACAGGTACTAAATGTTCATCTATGTCTCCCACCCTTGGTAACGGAGTATGGAGACTGAGAAGTGATTCTCTCATTTTCTATCCCTCAGGGCCAAAACAGTAGGGTCAAATTATCTCCTGATGCCTAGTTGTCTACTACTTCTTCAGTGTTGGAAACTATTGCAGTTAGATCCCACCTGTACAGCTATGCGGTAAGAAAAAGGGTGGTTTTTCTTTGGGGGTATCTTAAGGTTGTGGCTTTTACTGACAAAATCAATTCAAAGGAGCACATTTTTAGTTTGAGGTAAAAACAGCTTGAAGAAACTGTTCCTTGTGCGACAGGAAAAAAGCAGGACTTGTATTTGCTCCAATTCAACCATATTTACTGATGACTCTTGACTTCTTTGGCAGTAAATCTATACCTCTCTCAGACTTTCTTTTAGAATAAAAATGACTTCACCATCCTTCCAACTTAAGATTTTTGCTCAAGCCAAAATATGGGTCATACTCAATTCATTTTCCCTCACTCTTACTTCCAATATATCGGCAAGTCTTGTTGGTGTATCTTAAAAATGTATACTTAGCTTATTAATTTATTTTCATTTCCACTGTTTATCTCCCAGTCAAAATTACCATCACTTTTCATTTGGATTATTTCAATAGCTTTCTAACCAGTCTCCTTTCTCTCTTGCTTCACTACAATCTGTTCTTCACATATCAGCCCAAGGGAATCATTTTGAAATGCAAATCAGAATATGTCACTGCTCCTTCCTCCATTTTTAAACTTTCCAATATCTTCTCATCACATTTATAATAAAGCAAAGCAAAACAAAACAAAACAAGATTCTTATTGTGACCATAAGTCCTGATGAAACTCAACCACTGCCTTGGGTCTCTGACATTACTTATTTTCCTTCTCTTGTTTGCTCACCAAGCTTCAGCCATTATGGTTTTCCCCTCTGAATAAAACATCCTTTCTCTAGACTTCATATAATCAGCTCCTCTTTGTTGTTCAGGTTTCAGCTCAAATATTACCACCACAGAGATGCAGTCCCAGATCACCCAAACTACTATACTAATGTGTATTCAATCTGATCTCAATCAATCTCCACAAACAATGCTTCTTTTATTTTAAAATTGCATTTATATTTATATAAAGATGTCTTATTTTCTAATTTAATGTATGGTTTTTAAGATCAGGGACCTTTTCCTTTTGACCATTTAATTTTAGTGCTTAAAAGACCATGC
Organism: Cabassous unicinctus; assembly: GCA_029593785.1. NCBI lineage: Eukaryota > Metazoa > Chordata > Mammalia > Cingulata > Chlamyphoridae > Cabassous > Cabassous unicinctus. Next base: position 3,280 of record JAQZBX010016927.1, read on the forward strand.
CTGGCACATGATGGGGGAGATTCAATAAATATTAGATGAATTAATGTATCAACACATGCCACATGTTAGATATTTTACTTACGTTTTGAGAAAGACAAATTAAACATGTCTTTTACACACAAGAAACCTATAGTTTACTGGCAGAAAAGAAGTTAAAATCACTAAATCCAACACCTCCTTAAAGGACACATCTCTTTCTTGCCCTAACAGACAACTCTCTATTTAAGCAGTCCTACAGCTTTCACTCAGTAGTGGGGAGGACAGAACTAGAAGTACATAATTAGTGGTATAAGGAAGAAGACCAGGAAGATGGTTGTTTAAATGCAAAGGGAGAATTTGAAGGGAGAGGAAAAATCAGGTCCTGGGTAGAGGCTTCAGTGAGTCTACAGAAATAGAAAAGGGAAAGAAAAAAAGACTATGTGGAGATAACTGGGAAGATAAACTTTTCAAACTGAAGGAGAAACACTATTATGCATAAAATCCTTGGTTAGTCTAAGCATTTATTCTAACCCTCAGATATATGATTGTCTAACTTAAAATTGTCTGGACTGTTGTCACAGGTAGTGAATAATTCCTCAGCATCTAGGAAGAGGTTAATAAACACTTGATGTAAACATTTTCCTCCATCCACTAATCCATGGAATGGGGTAGGTGTTAAGTGTCTTTTCTTCATGTCTGTCTACAACTCAGTTTCTTTTTTCATTCTTTTCTGTCTTATACTCCTGAAGGTTTTTTTGTTTGTTTTGGGGGCCTTTTTGTTAAAAATTCAGAGAAACCATCCATATGCATGAAAAAGTTACAGACTACCCTAAGAATATGTTTCCAAGGAAAAAAAAATGGTTTATTTTGCTGTAATTATCTTTAAGAAAGAATTCTGAGGTGATACAGCTGGAGTAATACTCTGGAAGTAGAGCTGCATTTCTGTGATTATAACTGCAAGAGGAAAAGACTTTTCTTTTGGATAAACCCAACATGTGGCCCAACAGCAGCTCCAATTCCTTCCTGCTGACTGGTTTTCCAGGCTTGGAGGCAGCTCATCATTGGATTTCCACACCCTTCTTTTTTGTCTACATATCTGTCCTTTTGGGCAATGGCATTCTCCTCCTTCTTGTTAAGGAAGATCACAATCTTCATGAGCCCATGTACTACTTCTTGGCCATGCTGGCAGCCACAGACCTAGGACTGACCTTGACCACGATGCCTACAGTTCTGGGAGTCCTCTGGTTGGATCACAGGGTGATTGGAAATGGGGCCTGCTTTTCCCAAGCTTATTTTATACACTCACTTTCCTTTGTGGAGTCTGGTGTTTTGCTTGCCATGGCCTATGACCGCTTTATTGCTATCTGCAATCCCCTTAGATACACTTCTATCCTCACCAATTCTCGAGTAGTAAAGATTGGTCTGGGAGTTTTGATGAGGGGTTTCGTGTCTGTTGTTCCCCCAATCATGCCTCTCTATTTTTTCCCCTACTGCCACTCCCATGTTCTTTCCCATGCATTCTGCCTTCACCAGGATGTCATCAAACTGGCCTGTGCTGATACCACCTTCAATCGCCTGTATCCAGTTGTGCTTGTGGTCTTTATATTTGTGCTGGATTCTCTGACCATCCTCATCTCCTATGTGTTAATACTGAAAAGTGTCCTAAGCATTGCATTCAGAGAGGAGAGAGTCAAGGCCCTCAACACCTGTGTCTCCCATATCTGTTGTGTCTTGGTTTTCTATGTCACAGTTATTGGATTGTCTCTGATTCATCGATTTGGGAAGCATGTTCCACATGTTGTGCACCTTATTATGAGCTATGTCTATTTTCTGTTCCCTCCATTAATAAATCCTATAATCTATAGTGTCAAGACTAAGCAGATCCAGAATGGCATTCTCTGCATTTTTACTACCCATAGAATTGGAGCCTAATCTGTGGTGATCATCGTCCCTAAACAGAATGTGAGAACTCTGATTTTTGTTGGGGAGCAAAGGAGTCTATCTACCACCCATGCAAAGCCCCCTCAGTAAAATAGCTGTAGAAGGAGTGCTACAAATTACGGTAAAGTAGATCTTTAAACTTAGCTCTTTGGTCTAATCTAGTTTGTGAAATGCTTTGCATTCCTTTTTACTGAATCTCTCTCTGCTTGTCACTCAATAGCCATGATAAAAATAACTTTGGCGCCTGTGGTTATCCCTTTGGGATGAGAAAGGTGACATGTAGGAACAAAGTCGTAAGGATATAAAATTAGAAGTCTATTTGGATAAAATGGAGTAAAGTTTAGTCCATTTATTTATTTATTTAACAACTTTATTTCAAATTCAAGTTTATCCATTTATATCCAACTTAATCTCCAAGTCCATTGACTTTTCCCAGATATTCACCCAAACTGTGGGAACCTATATTTTTAGTAACTGAAGCTCAGGAATTTTTCTGCAGAAAGAGCTGTGAATTCTTCCCTGTTCAAGGTTGTAATGAATAAAATATTCTCCCAAACATCTCACTGGCTTTTCCTCTTTGCAACAAATGATTATGACTTCATCTCAAGAACTATAAATTCATATTTATCCCCCAAGACAGTACCTACTTAAGAACTTCTAATAAGAAAACTTGCTGATGAGAAGATAAACCAGGGACAAAAAAGAGGAAATATTTGTATATAGTCAGCACCTCCTCCCATCCTTGCCTTCATTCCTATCCTGCTACTCCAATCCTTGGCTCTGACGCTGGTGCCATCACCAGAGCATCTAGCAGTGGTTAACTAGGATGTCTTTTATTGGAGGAAACAGTACTCATTCACTCCCCTTGTACTATAAATAAGACATGGGGAAAAAGTTTCCACAGGTTTTGGAAGAATGATTGCTTTGTACATATATCCTGATTTCATTTTGTAAGTGGGATTGTTCCAAGGACTAAAACAATATTATTCTTATATGATTGAAATATTCTGGATACTAGGAAGAGAATCTTGACTCAAAGGGCAATGGCTCTGATTTCATTACATCTCATTGGGTGAAGCAGGAGAAAGAACTGGGTATAAGTTACTCTTGGTGCTATTGGTGTTTTGCTCAGATAACTTTACAGAACTGTGCACCCATCCCTGCACCTGTGAGTGTTGCCTGCTAGTCACTCACAGTTGCTCCTTTCTTCACGTTATTGTCCTTAACTCAGGAGGAACTGCCTCACTTAGATTACGCCCACTGCTTTCCAGGAAGCAGGCCTTTAACACAGACCAGTCCTCTCTGCCTTCTGTGGCAGTTTGATATTATTTATGAATTCCAAAAAGAAATATTGATTATGTTTGTAAACTGGTCTGTTCCTCTGGGCATGATATCCTTTGATTGATTTAAATTCAAAGGTTTTATGTTTACTTGATTAAATCAAGATTAGGGCTTTGATTCGACCATGTCATTAGGGTGACTCGGTTTGAGTCCCCACTCCCTTTGTGGGATATATAAATGGATGCTCAATCAAGGAGTCACACAGAAGTAGATATACAGGAGAACACAGAAAAAGATGGCAGAGGAGAGAACTTGGTGTTTGACGCTGGGAGAGATGCGCCATTCACCTGATAGTTTACAGCTGACCTTGTGAAAAGAACAGAGCAGCTGAGATGGCCCAGAAAGAAAAGAGCCCTCCAGCCAACAGCTGAGATCAGAAGAAGCTGGGCCCATGGATATGTAAAAGGAAGAGGAAGGCTGAAGCCTTGCAGAGGTCCCTGTCATCTTGCTTCAACACATGGCAACAGATTTTGGGTGAGGAAGTAACTTTGAGTTCGACTCTTTAGGGCCTTGTAACTGTAAGCTTCTACCCCAAATAAATACCCTTTATAAAAGCCAACAGATTTCTGGTACTTTGCATCAGCTCCCCTTTGGTTGACTAATACATCTTCTGAAGCTAAATTCTAGCTGAGGCCTTGTTTATGTCCTTCTCCTGCCTGCCCTGTTTTTCCTTACTCTCTCCTGGAGCATTCGTTAATGAATTACATGCATCTGATTCCCTGTCTCAGATTTTGCTTATAGGAAACCTAATCTAAGAAAATTTGCAACTCTCATTTTTGTGTGTGTGTGTGCATTTTATCAAGAAACTTAATTATGACAGGACTGAGCTTATAAAAAGACAGTAACTGTATGGGTTTTACTACTTTTTTCATCCTTGTCACTCAGTGACATCCAATAATACAGCCTGAGTATGAATGTACATGTGAAGGTAAGTTATGTCTTCCTTCCAATTGTTCATGAAACCAGCATGTGCCCCACAATTTTTCTTTCTTCTACCTACCACATCCACAACTTCCCTCTTCATAATCATATTGTGAGGCTTATATTAATATCATTACTTTATTTATGGGGGAACCAGTTATCAGGAAAGTTAAATATCTCATCCAAGTTCATAATGTTTGATATAGTTGTAAATAAAATCCATATTTTCTAATGTTAAGGCCAGTGTATATTATACTCCATTGAAATACTTTACCCTTAGAGGACTCTATTTTCTCTCCTGTATTCCAAGTATATAGAAGCAACACTTTCTGAGAATTTCTCCTCTTTCTAGTCTCAAAATATGGCTCCTATAGGATCTGATATTTTCGTTTATACTTCAAGTCCCCACCCCCAGCTAAGCAAAGACAATCAGAATCTTCTTCAGGATCTTTGAGATGAAAAAGCGGTATGCTTTCATCATGGTAGAAGTAGTAAGGTGAAATACTTAAAATTGTTAAGTCGTGAATAACCTCAGACTATAATAAGCATTTTGAGTAAACTAGAGACAAGGAAATGATCCCCCTGCCCACACATACCCCAAGATACTTCAAGTCCCTAGTTCCAGGTTCTCCTGAGGCTTACAACAAGGAGTGTACTGCAACTTTCTCTTTGATTCCACAGTCTAATAAATACCTCCCTTTTAAATTCATTTTATTTTGTTTAAATTGGCTTCAACTAAGTTTCAGCCACTTATAGCCCAAAGCGCACTAATAATTACACTATCTCAATTACTGATATGTGAATCTTTTCCAAGTAATATTTAAAAACTGCAAAATACTGAATATTAGCTATGAAGGACTGCATACTTTTCCAAAATATAGAAAATGGAAACTAGGAAATGGAAGGAAAGCAAGTCTGAATGACCATCAGTTAATGATTTGTGGAATGATTGCCTCTGTTTATGAAACTTATTTCTGATTTGAAGGTAAATGAGGAAATAAATTCATTGAGAAGAATCTGTAGGTTTGAAGATAGAAACAAGACAATTGGGGAGAGATTAAATAATTTCCCCTATTTATATAAAATAATTGCAAATGACTGAAATTCATCTACCCTAGACACATTTCTTCCTCTCCAAAATCCATTTTATCAATCAACATAAGTACACCATTTCCTGGAGGTTATGTTACTATAATGACAAAATTTAGAATTTCTCATCACTCTCATACAAGTCCTCTTATGGTAAGATGTTGGGTACCATTAGCAGCCTATTTGCCATACTATCTCCCAGTAAAGAGACTGCCAGTGTGTTCCCTATTCAGAGGCAGGGTAGACTTCAGAGGGGTCCACTGGACTTACACACCACTGATTATCCCTCACACAAGGCAGGCTGGTTGAGCCTGCAACTCAGCATACGGTCATTGTAGCCTTAAAAAGAAACCTATATGGAGGACTTGATTTAAAAATTCACCTATTACCTATTGAAACTAATAAACATGTAGCTATAGGACATCCAAGGTATATAAGAATAGATTACATTTTAAAAAGGCTTTGCCAAGAACCAACTTCTGTCTTCCAAAAATATTACAATTATATGACTTGTGTTAGAAGGGATAATTTACCATAAGTATACTGAGTTAGGAAATGGAAAGTTAAGTATGCTTTCCTATGAATGAAAGAGATAAAACAAGTCTTAAAAATCATCAGGAAAAGAGAGACATCTTAGAGTCATTGTGGTAAACAATAGTATGATCTTATGGATCTGTGGACCACTCCTACTTCAAATACAAAAAAAAAAATGCATGCTACCTAAGAGGCATATGAGTTTTATTCAGTTAGTTTCTAGGTTTCTTGCCTGGAAATGAAGATTACTGTCATAGGGTAAATAAAAGGTGATGCATTTAAAGATAATTTCTAAATATTATGAATGTTAAGTTAGATACTCTGAGAGATAAGAGCTAATTCAAGGGCCTTAAGACCTCTATATTCCAATTAAAGAATGTCAATCCATTTTTATTATATAGCTTAAATCCTCAGACACAGTCATTGTTCTGAATAAGCTCATAGACAGAATAAATTGTTATAGGAAATTTGTTTTATGTCCTCAGACTTTTGTGTTTAGTGCTTTTCACCATGCTGACATGTGGCAGCAATTATTGAAGTGCCATAAAAATGAATAAGATGAACTTGGCCCTACCGAGGAAAAATTTAAAAGATGGGATCTACACCCACCAGTGTGGAATGATGAAGGCTGACAGACATTAGACTAAAACTCCATAGAAAAAAGGAAGCTGGTAAAGCTAAACACAGTCTTACCTGACAGATAGCACAATACCTGAGGATAAAGACCTCCCTAAATATTTAGTGAAACAAGCCTAGACCACCTGAATGCTGCTTCATATATGTCATATATAATGCAAGACAGCGATTAAACTATGCTGTGTGGCACCAGAGTTCAAAACTAGAGCCAAGGAATGGTAAGTCCTGGGAAAAATCTTTTCACTTAAAAAAAAAGTCTGATATCTCTAAGAATGTGGCTGCTTAGCAACAGAACAGATACTCGTATGAAGACTGAGCTCTGAGACCCATGAGACAGGCACTAGGTACATGACCCTTTAGGGAACACTGCATTAAGGTAAGGTTTTGCTGCATGAGATGGGAATGACAGAGCCATAAATGGGATCTTAAGGAAGGGGCAGAAACTTTTGCTACCCTACAGCATCCTCTCTGTGCCCCCGATGTGAAGGTTAGCTGAGAAGGGCTGGCATCTGCTCTTATTCTCTGGAGAATTCTCCTTCCACAAAAGGGCTGTCTCACCTGGATGTTTATTTCAAACCTGGGGCAGCCTGTTACAAATGACTGATTGAAAACAGGAGTACAAAAGGCCAGCCCCCTTGCCTCAGGTGAGGACAACTCTGCAGTGTGATTTCTGTTCCAAAGCACTCATCCCCCTCAGGCCACCTCTAGACTTTACCTGCCACCACATTCTTGCTGAGCTCTTTCCCCTTCCTTATCCTGATTCACTCCCTCCCATGTGGTTTCTCCAGAAGAGCATTCCCTCAGTAAACCATATGAACGGAATCAAGGGAGGCAATCACAAAGGGAGCTGCTATTGATGGTGGACCTCCATATGACCCCCAAAGGTAATATTGCAGTGCCTAAGGAGTAAGCATGTGGAAAATATAACTGGGTTTAAATGTATTCAGGGTGGTTTTTTCCTAAACATGAAGTTTATACAGTCCTTGTCTATCTCTTGCTGTCTGCTGCAGTGACAAGTCAAGGCAAGTGAACCATGGAGTTAGAACCAAAAAGTAAAGAGAGGAAAGAAAAGTTATTAAAAATTCTGGATAAGATAAGTTAATAATTTTGCATAAAATAATATTAATAGATATATTATTCTAAGTAGAATATAGTAGCAGTTGTCAGTCAGCTCTTTCACTATGAATAGCCAAAAACCTGAACCATATGTAGAAATCATCTGTCTGAAGGCACTAGAGAGCTGTTATGGCAAAAAGAACTGGAAAGGCCATTAGAGTCCTTCAAAGTGCTAAATTCTGTCAATTTTACCTTAGGGGTATTTTCCCAGTTTGGGTAGGGCACAAAGCCAAAAATCTGAGCTTCTCTTTACTTTATGGTTTGAATCTTTTGTTTTCATATTCTTACTAATTATTTTAAATCTTAAGCAAATTAATAAAAAAAAGTCATTGGAAAACAAAGGCAAACTATTGAATAAAATATTAATTAAAATATTAATTAATTCACACAGAAAAAGTAAATTATTGCTATTCAAATGATCATTCTTTTTCGCAGGTATGTCCAACTATTAACTGTATGGGTTACTGTTCTTGAATTTTACATACAGGATTATCCCCAATAATTATAGCTCCCTGAAAAATTGTATTCACCCTCTGAGCTAACTTGTACCTGCCAGATTTAAAATCAGACATGATTTTCAAAATACTCAAGCCAGAATGAAGCCAAATTCCAGCATTACACTGTATATCTGTTGATGTGGTATTGCCTGGAAGAATAGGCAGAGCTATTTAGCTGCCAGTGAGAAGATAAATCTACCTACTGGTGAAACAGGGAGGCAGGCAAAAATTAGTCGATTATCTCAGGTACTCACTATTTTTACCTCATTTTAAGCTCAAAATGTGGCTCTTACAAATCAAATCACCCCTAAATTTGTAATTAATAAAAAGTAATTTTCAGGAACATGAACATTCAGATCCAAGTCATTCCCAGAGACAGTCTCCTAATCATAACTTCCCAAATCCAACTGAATTTCAGAAAGGTTTATGAGCAGAGTGGAGTTCAAGAGGACCTTAGCGAATCTGAAATGCCAGAAGCCAAAATGTAAGCTGCATGGTTGACCATGCTGTACCCATTCTCATTTTAAAGCCTCAAAGTAGTTGAGCTAGGCTCCATGAGACAAAGTTAAGGTAAGAAAAGAGAGTTCTTTAGATCTTTACCTCTTTGCCAGAATATGTGAGTAGTCCTTTCTTCCCAAGTGAAAATTATAGGAAAAAATCAGGTTTGGAAGGGATGCTTCTCCTAAAATGTCCTCTCTTTCTCACTGACAGTTCCTTAAAGTAACAGAAGCTTTTACTTGAATTGTATCATTCTAGAGGGAAGCACTAGTACCCCTGAGTAAGACTTACCAAAGGACAGATCAAAAAGCTTACTCTTTAAAAGGATTTAAAATGGTATGATGTATTTAAGGTACTGAAAGAAAAAAACTGCCAGCCAAGAATTCTGTATCCAGCAAAGCTGTCCTTCAAAAATGAGAGTGAGTTCAAAGTCTTCACAGACAAACAAAAACTGATATAATGTTACCAAAAGACCAGATTTGCAAGAGATACTAAAGGGGGGTGCTACAGCCTGAAAGGAAAAAACAAGGGCCAGAGATTTGGAGAAGAGTTTAGAAATGAAGATTGTTAGGAAGGGTAAACTAAAGGATAAGAAGACAGACAATAGAACAATATGACAACAGAGAGCCAAAGGACAAATTGGATGAAGCAATTAGAAGTTTTCAAGTAGCTAGCCCTTCACATCTATTCAATGAACACTGAAATATGGAAAAAAGACCTTTCTTGGGCAAGAACACTCCAGGAGCAGGAGAGAGTGGCACAGAGGATTAAAAAGAGTGAATCATCAGCAATAGTAATGGATTTCTTACCAAAGTCAATTCCTGACTATGACTTTGAAAGTGATGAGATTGTTGCTGTTTGTGAAGCTATTGCTGAGAAACAGAAAACAGCTTCAACAAGTAGAACAGTGGTTATTTTGTCTTCTGGGACTGTAGAGACTGTAACTGAGAAGCAAGATGGTTCTCCAACACCAGATGGCTGTTTTTATCAAAGCCCAATTAAGGAAAATGCATAGCCTGAATTATTTGAAGCTCTCTTTTTTGATTATCATTTAAAGTTTTAGAGAGAGGAACATTTATTCTGGAGAAACAGGACAAAACTCCTGTTTGTAAGATAAGTTTTTCAGATGAAGCGCATAAAGCTAAATGGTAGCATTATTATATAGTGTTTGGACTATGCTTTGATAAGTTTTGTTTTATAGTTAACATTAGAATACTGAGGAAAATGTTTTTGATGTATAAATCTAATTTAATCCAAATATATGGATGGATATATTTTAAAGACAGAACTTGAAAAGCAAATTCTTGAATAGTAAATAACTTGGTCAGTGTTATTAAAATGCTGACTCATTGGCTTTCGTTTTATGATAAAAGAAATAGCGATTGCTTTCTCTCCTAGAAATATACTGCTGTTACTCTTTACTCTGTTTTCCTTGCTTCTGCAGAGTAAGTTTGTCACAAGGCTTAAGTGTTTTTAATATTCATTTTGATTCAAAGTTGTGGTTTTATACATGTGGAGTCTTTGAAAGTTCAGTCAAAAATTCATGCAAATGTGATCATTCTGAAGTTTCTCTTAATTCTGATTTGTGCTTAAGTTTTTGGCTTTAAAGAAGTTATAACAATGGTTGCTTTCTCCTTCAGTATTTTTCAGACGTGTGAAGTACTGATAAATGTCACAATGATGGTTTTATTTTTTAGGTTATTACTGTAGATACGTTAGTTCTTACCACAAGTGAGTCATTTTTTAAATGTGCATTTTTTAATGAGCAGCTTTTACAGATGCAGCATAATAAATTGTACTACTACATTTGAAAAAAAATAGGGGATGATGTGGGAGAGGGAGGGGTGTGCATGGGGATCCTTCATACTTTCTATGTAATTTTTTTGTTAGCAATTGCACTTGTTTGACAGAAAATATCACTTCAAGAATGCATGTGCCAAGTACTATAATAAAGGATTTCATTTGAAACTCAAGAAAAGGAAGTATCAGGGAAATATTAAGCTTTATTCAATTTTTAGTAAGCTTATTAGCTCCAAGATTCAGGAAGGATAAAGCCAAAAGTAGTGATATCTTCTTTATTGAGGTGAGGATCAGAAAGGACAAAGGCAGTCTGAGGGCATGCCCTCCATTTGATGGATGAGAGTTCAATTCTTCTTTCCCTCTGCAAAGGAGCTGTGGATCTATAGAACACAGCTCTGGAGGCCTACTTCCTTTCCCAGGGGGTATAGGGTGGAGTTCAGGAAGATATCCCAGAAGTCTAAGCATCCAGCAGCAGAACAGACTCTGGGGAGTCATTTTCCTATACAAATAATGTCACAAATTAATCCTCTCAGCAGTCATCACAGACAGCATTTACACCAAGTTTTGCATCAGAGCCTGGCAGTTACCCTCCCCTCAATTCCTGAAACACCAGGTAGGACTCTAGTGACTGTGGGAGAGTGGAATGGAGATAATTGAGAGGAAATTGAAAAGATCTCCTTTTCTTCATCTCATCTTCCTCCAAGTAGATGCTGCAAGAAGGGAAATAGAAAACTGGAGCAAGCTATCTGTATCTATGGATTCTGCCCCATGTAACAGATTATAGCATAAATGTTCTACTGCCTAGACAATACTGTCTCCAAGAGATAAGCAGTGGATTTATGTGATGGGGGGTTATAAGAGTAATCAAGAGATCCAGGATGCTACCTAGACTTTTTTTTTCCTTAAGAATTTTCCACTGGAAATGTCAGGACATGGCTTAGCAGAGGAATATCTTATCCTGCAGTAAGAATATTCTTTGAAAAAGGAAGAAGAAAGAAAGTGAACCTCACTTTGGAAGTGAATGTGCAAGGCTATTTTCCAACCCAGCTCCTGAAGGACACGGGTTGGGGTGGCAGGAAAATCAAAGAATGCACCTGCTACAGTATCAGCTTTGTTTATTGGGACTTAGGGAAAGGAGAGGGTCTCCGAATGCAGTGGTTCAGAGAATGAAGATAGTGCTCTGCAAAGAGGCAGGAAAATGAGGGACAATATATAGGGTCTCAGAATAAAGACATTTCATAACAGAGTTACATAAATAGGGTCTGGTGATGTTATTGTAGGAAGGAATTTTACAGCCTGGAGAAAATTACAGTCTACTATACCATCGGTACATTGTTCTCCTGTGAGGAGGTTTGTTACGTTTTTAACATCTGTCCTGGGGCATACAGGCGGCTGCATACTGTGGGTTGAGATCTATGACACACATAGATCTCTGTATTACATCTCCTCTTCCTCTTGGTGCTGTTCTCTAGGCCCATTTTTCTTTCTCTCACATCTCCCTGTGTTTCCTTTTGCCCTCAGTGATTTGACCAATTTCCAGTTACAGGACAAAACTGTGTGTGGTCTCACCCCACTAATTTTAAAACTGAACTTAAGAGTTGCTGCTTCCTTAAGGCTTAGGAATGATCATTGTCTGAGAGCTCCATGGGGTAAGATGAAGTTAGGACTGATTAGTTATGTCCACCATTGGGGAGAAATAGGAGTCTGGAGGGCCTGATGGTGACCACGTGTGCAGGTAGTTGGTGACTTATTGGTAAGTCCTAACTGGGAATTTGTTTGGGTCAAGGGAAGGCATGGATCAACTAGCTTACACATTAGACAATTAGAGTATCTGTAAATATTATTAGGAAGTCACCGTCCTTAAAGTAAACAGTATAGTCATCAGCATACCAGCCAGTTAATAATGTAATAAACATATCATCATCAATGTGTTAATAATAAAGTAATTAAATTTTCATAAATGATTGGACAGTCAGTGTGTCAAAATCTGTGCTTGTTTCCAGGAGGACTCTTGAGTTAATATAGCATTCAGCAAGGCAAGCAGTGTTGGTCTTGTAATGGGAGCCAATCCTCCTTACAGTCAGAAGGAGTTAATCAGAGCTACTAGGTCTGAGAGGCTGGCAATAGAACAATAAAGCCAAATATAATTTGTTGAATTTCGTGCTGAAGCCTAGATGATGCAGCTGGAGGAAGAAGGCAAGTTGAGTGATAAGATTGCAAGAAATACAAGAAAAGTGGGATGATATGATATGGAAGAAGTAGGAAAATAATAAAATAGAATGGAGATGACATCCAGCTGACCTCTAGGTGCATAGAAAAACAAGGCAGAAACCCCAGAACTGCCCAGCAAAGCCCAGTTTAGATCAGCTGACCCACTCAGATGAGTGAAAAATAAATGTTTAATGTTGTAAGCCATCGAAGTTCTAGAGGGCTTTGTCTTGTGGCAATTCTGTGGCAATATTGACTTGGGAAGTAATTTGCATAATAAACTCTAAGTATTTTTAGTAAAATATAGATAATAACCCCTACTGTATTAGTTTTCGACTGCTATGTAACAAATTACCACAAGCTGCACTGCTTAAAACAACACCCATTTATTATGTCACAGTCCGTACATCAGAAATCTGGCACATTTGACTGGGCTCTCTTCTTAGAGTGTCACAAGGTAAAATCAAGATGATGCCTGGGTTAGGCACTTTCTGGAGCTTGGGGGGAACAGTCTGCTTGAAGACTCATCGAGGGTGCTGACAGTATCCTGGTGCCCGTGGCTGTCAACCTGAGGCGCCTGTTTCCTGACTGGCTGTCAGCCAGGAGCCGCTCTCTGCTCCCAGACGCTGCCTGTGTTCCTTCTCAGGCGACCCTACATCTTCCCACCAACCATAGCCCGTCTCGTCCTCCTCAGGCTTCAAATCTCTCTCACTTCTTCTGCCACTAGTTTGCATAAACTCTCTGGTTTTAAGGACATGTGTGGTTAGATTAGGCCCACCTGGATAATCTCCATTTTGATTAATTCCAAGTCAACAGATTGATTACATCATAGTAAAATCTTGTGTGAGATTAGGGTGGAAAATCTTGTGTGGGGGGATTATAATTGTGCCTACCATTCTTATCAAAAAAGCAGCAGATGAGAAAAGAGAATTTCTTTTCTAACATCTGTATTATTTTTACCGTATGTGTAAAATGTTTACTTTTAACAAGTCCACTGATGGCCTGAGATACCCGAATGGGTTATGGAAAGGAGCTGGAGTAAAAACCGAGTTTCAAGTTGTCAGAGTTGTTAGGAGAAACAAAAGACTGACAACTGATATTGAAGAGAAACACCATTTAAAAGAAAAATGTAAAAAGACACATTTATTGTTCGCTAATATTCATTTTGCAAATACTATGATCTTGGTATTCTATATTTATTGTCACTTTAGTTTTCATATAAGGCTATTAATAACAAATTCTTAATGTGCATCTACCCCATTAGACTGTAAGAATAGATTTCAGAGACACTATCTGTTTTCTTTACCAATATATTTACTGCTTTTAGAACAAAACCATGAGATTTTAAGAAGAGATGTAAACTGAATAAGAGACAAATATGGGGCTCCATGAGTGGCTAGGTTATAGGGGAGTCACAATGCATTTATCCATACAAAGTATTATAATATGGATTTCAATTTAATTAGAGATAGTAAAAGAGTACAGCACAAAATTAACTTATTTTATTTTCTTTTTCACTCACAAAATTATGAGGTTTGCATCCTTAATGCTCAGTCCAGTTTTTCATTTAAGTAGGTGCTCAGTACAGATTTACTGAATCAATGAATGCTTGATATGAATGGTGGATCCAAAGCGAAAGAACTGACTCCTTTCCTTCATTATAAAAGATGTTCACAGTAGAGAAAAGAAGAAACTAGAGGGCTGGTGCTGGAGAAATATGCAAGAGAAATCAAAGACCAATGAGGGTTTTAGGTTTTATGTGAGTTTGAGTCAAACATTTGGGGAAACTTTAGCAGAGCATTCTGACCATGGCAATGAGAAATTAGAAAATATTGTAACTGGAGAACTGGTTTGAGAAATTCATCCATAATGAGGGTAGAAGTAAATTTGGAGCAATTCTATACAGAGGCTCTGTGATTTCTTCTTTTTAAAATGATGTGGCAAAACTAATTTTCATAGTCTAGAGCTGTGCCAGCTAATTCTGTAGCCTCTGATTAGTTTGAGTTAAGAAGCACTGTATGTGTAAACTACACACCAAATTTGAAGAACTAGTGTGACAAAAAAATGTAAAATATATCATTAATAATTTTATAGTGATTGCATTTTAAATAATATTTAGGCTATTGTGAGCTAAAGAAAATATATTATTATAATTATTTTTTTCCTCTTTTGTGTTTACTTTTATTAATGTGGATACTAGAAAATTTTAAATTACATATTTGGCTCAAATTATTTTTCTACTAGATAGTGTTAATCTAAAAAGAGTTTTTGTTTCTTCTCAGAAATCCACCATGTGGTCCAATATCAGTGCTGCCCCATTTCTACTGACAGGCTTCCCAGGTCTGGAAATATTCCATCCTTGGATTTCTATCCCCTTCTTTGTCATTTATGTCTCCATACTCTTTGGCAATGGCATCCTTCTCTTCCTTATCAGAGAAGACCACACTCTTCATGAGCCCATGTACTACTTTCTGGCTATATTGGCAGCCACAGACCTTGGAATGACTTTGACAACGATGCCCACTGTACTTGGTGTCCTGTGGTTGGATCACAGGGAAATCAGCCATGGAGCCTGCTTCTTCCAGGCCTATCTGATCCACTCACTCTCTATTGTGGAGTCTGGAGTCCTGCTCGTCATGGCCTGTGACCGTTTTATTGCTATCTACAATCCCTTGAGATATACCTCCATTCTTACCAATGTTAATGTGGTGAAGATAGGCTTGGGGGTTATAATGAGAGGATTTATACTCATCGTGCCCACAAACATCAAACTCTTTGGGTTCCCTTACTGCAAATCCCATGTTCTTTCCCATGCCTTCTGCTTGCACCAGGATGTGATCAAACTGGCCTGTGCTGACATCACCTTCAATAGACTCTATCCTATAGCCCTGGTCTCTTTAACAGGTTTCTTGGACTCTATGCTTATCCTTATCTCTTACGTCATAATTCTTAAGACTGTTATGGGAATTGCCTCAGATAAAGAGCAGGCCAAGGTCCTAAATACCTGTGTCTCTCATATTAGCTGTGTTCTGGTTTTTTATGTTACTGTGACTGGGCTGACTCTTATACATCGATTTGGGAAATATGTGCCACATGTAGTTCATATTATTATGAGCTATATCTACCTCCTCTTTCCCCCATTTATGAATCCAATCATCTATAGTGTTAAGACCAAGCAAATCAAGAATAGTATCAGCCATTTTCTTTCTTTTCATAAAATTTAAGCCTGATCTATGACTCCAGGGGTCTCCCCATCACAGAATAAGTTTCCTGGAAGGATGAACTTTGCAATGTTGACATGGCTCAGAACCTCAGGAAATTACATCCATGTCATTTAAAAGACATAGATCCATTACTCAGATTCTCAGCTTCCTTACCCTCCATCCTCAAGCTCATTGATCTTAGTTCTGTTGTTCTGTTTCCAGTAAAATGTGTACTTTTTCATCATTTTCTACACTGGAAGAGTCATTGGCTTTATAGATGCTTGAGGACAATGATACATGAAATGGTTGTAGAGTCTATAGAAACAAAGGAGAAAGAGATAGCTTGCTAGAGTTCCCAAGCACTGTTTGGAAAACAATTCAATAAGTCCTGGGTGCCTAACAATGTCTCAGAGGTGATGAATGGTCTTAGACCACCCCACATAGGGTGCCACAGAGCCTTAGAGTGGGTCAGAAGTAGATAAGCAAGAGATATTCAGACCAGAAGAGGCTTTGCTGCCAAAGCAACCAAAGACCAAACCAGAACCCATGATTTAGCAGATGCCAGCATGCTAGATGCCCACCAAAGTTTGGTGAGAAGGCTATGAGTTGATGAGCTCTGATGTCTGTTAAGGTGGGATGGGGCATCCAAATCACCTATATTAAAATAAAGTTCCATTTCTTGCTCACTTGAGTTTATGTTCTGAGTCTTGCAATTCGTATCCTCTATACATGCTTAATGAAAAAAGCATTCTATAACATGTGTGCTTTATCTGGATTGGAGGTGGTGGTAGTAAAATAAATGGTCTTCAGGAAATAGTATAATAGTATGATCTTGAAACAAGATATTTTAGGAATGTTCAGGTAAAGCCTCCCATACGTATTTTTTCCTTGCAAGGACAACATAACCAGAATCTGCACATCAGCAATATAGGAAGAGAAAATATATTTTACTAGTTTATCAAGGTGTAGGCAGGGTTAGGGAAAATGATGCATATTAAGCAAAATTATCAAAAATATGTTGGCAGATGGATTGCTAAGGTATTCAACCAAAAATTAGTCCATGACTTTACTGGAGGAGAGATTGCATGCCCCATGTGTTATCAGGATCCCAGGAGGAGTTTCCTATAACCAACAGATTCTCTTGCAAGGGAATTTACTCTTTCGATTGAAAATGGTTATTTACAAAAATAGCTATTGAAACCATTGATTTAGATCTTCCATCATTGTTTAGTTTCATTCTTAGTTCATCCAGTGTTTTTTTTCTCATTTTAATTAGTATTTATCATTAGTTTTATAAGAGGGAAGAAAATGAATACAACAATTGACATATGTAATCCACTCAGCTTAGAAATAAAGTACAGGCTACAAAACAAGAACTTAAAGCAGGGAAAAAAAGACACATTTAAAATTCATAAAGTATCATGATGTAAGTAAATCTAATATAAGTATTTCTAATACAGTTATATCATGAAATTAATTGAAAGAAAAACAATATACAAGACAAGGAATTCAAATATTTAAAAAATATATAAATACATCAGGGCTGTCCTTTATTTTTATCATAAAAATATTTTAAAAAACAGAAATATAAAATCTCAACAAAATATTAAAAAAAAACATAAAATGGGCAATTAAACAAGAAAAAACAGCTATTTCAAATATTTCTGCACCTAACCTCAGTACCACAAGATATATAAGGCACACATTAGCAAAGCTGAAGGGAGAAATAGATATCTCTACAATAATAGTTGGAGACTTCAGTACACCACTTTCAGTATTGGATAGAACATCTGGACAGAGGCTAGATAAAGAAACAGAGAGCTTGAATAATATGATAAATGAATAGACGTAACAGACATCTATGAAACATTGAATCCCCACATGTACAGGATATACATTCTTTTCAAGTGCAATTCTCCAAGATAGATCATATGATAGGTAACAAGACAAGTCTCAATAAATTTTAAAAGATTGAAATTATACAAAACACTTTCTCTGATAATAATGGAATAAAGCTGGAAATAAATAATGGACAGAAAAGGGAAAATTCCATAAATATGGAGATTAAACAATATATTCTTAAACAATCAGTGGGTCAAAGAAGAAATTGCAAGAGAATTCAGCAAATATCTTGAGATGAGTTAAATTAAGAATACAACGTATCAAAACCTATGGGACACCGCCAAGGCAGTGCTGAGGGGGAAATTTATAGCCCTTAATGCTTACATTAAAAAAGAAGAAAGAGCAAAATTGATTATCTAACTGGACACCTGGAAGAACTAGAAAAAGAAGAGGAAACTAATCCCAAACCAAGCTGAAGGAAAGAAATAGTAAAGATCAGAGCAGAAATAAATCAAGAACAAAAAAAAACAATAGAGAGAATCAACGAAACCAAAATTTGTTTCTTTGAGAAGATTAACAAAATTGACAAACCCTTAGCTAGACTGATAAAGAAAAAAAAGAGAAGACACAAATAAATAAAATCAGAAATGAGAGGGGAGACATTACCACTGACCCCATAGAAATAAGAGAGATCATAAGAGGATACTATGAACAGCTGTATGCCAAAAAACTAGAAAATGTAGAATAGATAATAAAATTCCTAGAAACACATGAACCACCTACACTGACTTTAGAAGAAATAAAGAGATCAATAAACCAATCACAAGTGAAGAGATTGAAACAGTCTTCATAAACCTCCCAAAGATGAAAAGCCCAGGACCAGATGGCTTCATAGGTAAATTCTACCTATCACTCAAAGATGAACTAATACCGATCTTGCTCAAGCGCTTCCAAAACATTGAACAGGAAAGAATGTTACCAAACTCATTTTATGAAGCCAACATCACCCTAACACCAAAACCAGATAAAGATGCTATGAAAAAAGAAAATTACAGACCAATATCTCTAATGAATATAGATGCAAAAATCCTCAACAAAATACCTGCAAACAGATCCAAAAATCACTTTAATAGAATTATACATCATGATCAAGTGGATTTTATCTCAGATATGCAAGGCTGGTACAACACAAGAAAATCAATTAGTGTAATAAACCACATTGATAATTTGAAGAAGAATAATCACATGATCCTCTCGATGGATGCAGAAAAAGCATTTGATAAAACACAGCACCCTTTCTTGATAAAAACACTCCAAAAGATAAGAATAGAAGGACAATTTCTCAATATAGGAAAGTGCATATATGAAAAGCCTACAGCTAACAATGTACTCAATGGTAAAGACTGAAAGTTTTCCCACTGAGATCAGGAACAAGATAAGGATTCCCACTATCACCATTATTATTCAATATTGTCCTAGAAGATCTACCTAAAGCAATTAGGCTAGACAAAGAAATAAAAGGCACCCAAATAGGAAAGAAAGAATTAAAACTTTTACTATTTGCTGGTGAAATAATCCTATATCTAGAAAATCCTGAAAAATCCACAACAAAGCTACTAGAATTAATAAACAAGTTCAGCAAAGTGGAGGGGTACAAAGTTAATACATGAAAATCAATAGTGTTTCTATAAATTAGTGATGTGCAATCTGAGGAGGAAATCAGAAAAAAAAATTCCATTTATAATAGTGGATAAAACAATCATATATTTAGGAACAAACTTAAACAGGGACATAAAGAATCTGTATTCAGAAAACTACAAAACATTGCTAAAAGAAACCAAAAAAAGATTTAAATAAATGGAAGGACATTCCGTGTTCATAGATTGGAAGACTAAATATCCTTAAGATAGCCTATCCAAACTTATTTGCAGATTCAGTGCAATCCCAACAGAAATCCCAACTGCCTCTTTTGCAGAAATCAAAAAAGCCAATAATCAAATTTATTTAGAAGGGCACAGGGCTCTGAATAACCAAAAATGTCTTTTAAAAGATGAATGAAGTTGGAGGACTTTCACTTCTTGACTTTAAAGCATAATCCTTAGCTACAGTGGTTAAAAAAAAAAAAAAAAAATCCAGCATGGTACTGGCATTAGGACAGATAGATTGACCAATGGCGTCAAATCAAGAATTGACCCTCACATCCACAGTTAAGTGATTTTTGACAAGGCTGTTAAACCCATCCAGCAGGGCCATAACAGCCTATTCAACAAATGGTGTGGGAGAACTGGATAGCCATATCCAAAAAAAAGAAAGAAGACCCATATCTCACACCTTATACAAAAGTTAACTCAAAATGGATCAAGGACTTAAATATAAAAACAACAACCATAAATCTCCTAGAAGAAAATGTAGGAAAACATCTTCAAGATCTTGTGGTAGACAAGAGTTTCTTCAACCTTATGCCCAAAGAATGAGCAACAAAAGACTGAATAGGTAAATGGAACTTCCTCAAAATTCAACACTTTTGCACCTCAAAGGACTTTGTCAAAAGGCAGCCGACTCAATGGAAGAAAATATTTGGTAATCACATATCTGATAAGGATTTAATATCCATAATAAATAAAGAGATGATACAACTCAATAAAAAGACAAAGTGTCCGATTAAAAAATAGGCAAAAGACTTGAAAGGCAACTGTCCAAAGAGGAAATACAAATGACAAAGAAACACATGAAAAATTTTTCAACATCACTAGTGATTATGGAAATGCAAATCAAAAGTACAAAGAGGTATCATTTCACACCTATTATACTGGCTGCTATTAAAAATGCAGGAAAACTGTAAATGTTGGAGAGGATATGGAGAGATAGGAATGCTTATTCACTGTTTCTAGGAATGTAGAATGGTACAGCCACTATGTAGGACTGTTTGGCAGTTCTTAAGAAAGTTGAATATAGACTTGCCGTGGGATCTGGCAATACCATTACCCAGAAGAACTGAAAGCAGAGACATAGGTATGTGCACATCGATGTTCAGAGGAGCATTATTCATGATAGCCAAAAGCCGGAAACAACCCAAGTGTCCATCAACTTATGAATGGATAAACAAATTGTGGAGTATACACACGAAGGAAGATTATGCAGTGGTAAGAAGAAATGAAGTTGTGAAACATATGACAACATGGTTGAACCTGGAGGACATTATGTTGAGTGAAGCAAGCCAGACACAAAAGGGCAAATACTGTATGATTGCCCTATTATGAACTAAATATAGGGTTAATATGTTCAGTGGAAGGTCCCACGATTGGCTCCTAGTGCCTTCTAAAAGAGAAGACAAACAGACACAGAAGAATACACAGAGAGCAGACAGCAGGCACAAAACAACAAGAGGGTGGGGTGGGGAGGAGAAATAAATAAATAAATCTTAAAAAAAAATAAGTGATTGAAAAATTTTACCTTCAGAGTCACTAATTAACTGAAGCACTCAGAAGCAAAGAGGCAAATAAACCTTTTTGTTCAACCTTGTCATTTTATGCATTTCTCCTTATAATATAATCATATATAAAAGGTGGAGATGTATAAATGATACACAATAAAAGTGAAGAGAATAGATGATCTTGGAAGGCTCAAAAAAGAGGACAAATCTATGGATTTTATTACAAATAAATGATTATATGATTCACCATTCATTTGCTCAAAAATTATTTATTGAGCATGAACTATGTAGTAAGCTCTCTGATAGACACTGGAATTGCAACTCCTTTAAAAAGTTTTTAGAACTTTTAGTGTATTATAACACTTACCTACAATCCTGAAATCCAAAAAGCTATGCAAAATAAATTTTGAAAAATGAATATTAAAGGGTGTTAATAGCTGAGGGTATCATAAATTATAAGAAAATAAATTTTATTATTTTTTTAAAACTGAGAAACTCTGAATTTTGAAATTTTTCTTGAGACAAAGCTTTTAGATATGGAGTTGTGAACTGGCACAAAATTAGACAACTTAAATAGAAGCTCAGGTTTCATCCAGTGGAGGAGATTTTCAGAATGGAACTTTCTTGATGACACTAGGGTTAATATGTTCAGTTGGAAACAGAATCATAGGAAATTAATCAGAAGTGGCAATGACTGTGTGATAAACAGTTGAAAGACTAATGGGTGCACAGGTGTTTTTGTTTTCTTTTTGTCTTTTTCTTTTGAAAAACTATATTTTTAAAGAAGTTTTAGATTACAGAAAAATTACATCAAAAATGCAGGGGATTCTCATATACCCCATCCATCCTCTTCTCACATTTTCCCCTATTAATAACATCTTACATTGGATTGTTAAATTTGTTAAAATTGTTGAATAGATATTGAAGCATTGCTATTAGCCATGGTCTATAGTTTATATTATGGTTTACATTTTTCACAGTACAATTTTATATGTTTTGACAAAATGTATAATGGCCTGTATCCTTCATTGCAATATCATGAAGAACAATTCCATGCCCTAAAAATGCCCTATGTTCTACCTATCTTCCCTCCCCCTTCCCTCAGAATCTCTGGTAACCACTATCTTTGTATCAATGTTACAAGTTCTTCCATTACTACAATAGTAATAAGTCTACTTTGGTTCATGGTTTCATTCCCCCATTATGTTTGTTCATTACTCAATCTTGGGGATTTTGGGATGGTGATGCCCACTCTGCTTCAGATTGAGATGGGGCTTAGATAATTTGGGACAGGTAGAAGGAGCTTTTTTGCTTGCAGTTGTAGAGACTGTTTGCTTTTTGGGATGGGGATTCTCCATCATCATAATTTTGTTAATTGTCCTGGTTGAGTCCAGGTAACTGGAGAGTAGGTGGCTGCAACACTGCTGAGACTCAGTGCTCAACTGGCATATGAACAGACCAAAGATTTAAGTCTCTGTGACATATTAATGGGTATAGTGCTAATTATAGGTTCAAAAAAAAAAGGGATAAAGAAATCATGTATAGGGAAATTATAAATGAGTCTAACTCAGGTACTTTGGGGAAATAGGTTCTCATATATTTCAAGGTAAGGCCCACTAATGCAGTGCTGATTTCATGTGGATGTATGTCCTGCCTATAGTGTCCAGATGTATCTAGAACCCTCAAGATCACCCCTGTTTGAGGCTTTTGTTTGCTGTGGTAGTTAGTGGGTTCCACCTGAGAACGTGCATAAGTATAACCTCCAGAATGGCCTTCCAACTCACTTTGAAATCTCTAGCTGTAAAAACTCTTTTGTATTTAATTCTTCTCCCTTTTGGTCAAGGTCTTTTTCCAAATGCATAGCTGGCTGGTGCTTGATATTAATCCCTCAGTGCCATGGATGCTAATCCCTGAAATCATGATCCTTGCTGGGTGGAAGGTAGTGATTTTATTTCCTGAGTTTGGTTTAGATAGAGGCCACATTGGAGTAATAAGGTTTTCAGGAAGTAACTCTTAGTCAATAGATATTATTAAGTTTCAATTATACAAGAATAAGGTTCATAATTACAGCATTGATATTGAGGGCTTGGTGTATTGTTCTGCTTTCTTTTATTTGGTACTGTCTGTGTACCCTACAGATTCTTGCCACTCTATTATTGAACATAGTAGGATTTTGTGGGATAGGAATTTAATATTTCATTCATTATTGTGTGGGTCTCCACCCACAGAGATAACACCCTATGACCACATGAACTCATTCATATTCCATAGAGGCATGCCCCATGTGCCTCTTCACGTTTCTTCAAACGTGCACAGGTTTGAAGAAAGAAATTTTAGAATCAATGTAGGTGTCTTTATTCATTTAGAGACACTATACAAATGCAATTATTTAGGCCTGATCAGTTGGATTCTGTAGACCAGATCTAGAAATAAGGGATAGGTATTTCAGAGAAGTATATTTAGAATTCAATATAAAAATCAGGCAGTGCAGAAGAAAAATGGTGAAATAAGAAGATTTACAGTTCACTCCCTCCACCTAAAAAATGAATAAGCTAGAGAAAGATATTGGACTTGACTAGGTGGTTACCCTGGAACCAGTTTGGACATTTAGAACATCTATGGGAGTCCCAGCTGAAAGGGAGAAGCTTCTTATAATTCAGTTTCTGCAAGTGAAGATGAGCATGAACTATCAACCATACCCCATTCCTTAGCTCCATGGCAGTGTCTGTGGAAACATAGCCTAGCTGATGAGAGTGGTTAGTTGGTGCTAGAGCAGGCAAAGGAAACCTCATCCTCCAAAAGTTTGGGTTAGAAGTTGAGATTAGTTGGGGGGATTCTTGAGTAACCAGCACAGATGCTAGCTTTAGTAGTGGCCTTCTCAGTGGCAACAGCTTTTGGACTCCAACCAAAATCCAATGGGTCATAAAGAGCCAGTGCACTTTTTTAGGGTGTTAGGTTTCTTTCTTTCTCTTTTCTGTGGTTCTTGGTCTGGAGGATTCCTGAGACACCAGCACAGATGCTAGTCTTGGTTTCAGCCTTAACAGCAGAAGCTTCTAGCTTCCCACTGGCATCTACTGAGAGACTTAGAAAGGCAGTATAACTTGTGTGCTTGAAGGGGGAGTGATTTTTTTTTTTTTGTATTTTTTCCCCTTCTTTCTATCAGCTATCTATTTTTCCCATTTTTCTCCTTTTTTCTTTTCCTTGGTTTGGCAGACTGAGAAGTGGGAAAACAACATGATACTCAGCATGTCCAGTTACCAATAAGAATTTACAAACATACAAGGAGAGAGGAAAGTATGGCCCAGTAACAGGAAAAAACAGAATTCAATGGAAATGATCACAGAAGAAGTCCACTCCCTGCAATTACTAATCAACTCTTTTAAATATCAATAAAATAAAGGAAAACATGAACAAAGAGCTAAACTAAAGGAGATCAGGAAAACAAATTATGAACAAAATGAGAATTCCAATGAGATAAAAATTATAAAGAGAAGACAATTGGAAATTCTGGAGCTGAAAAATGCAATAAGTGAAATGAAAAATTAATAGAGGGGTTCAAAAGTAGATTGGAGCAGGCAGAAGAGGGGATCACCTAACCTGAAGACATGACAATTAAAATTGTCCAGTCTGAGGAACAGAAAATAAAAAGAAGGAAAAAAACTAAAAGAGCCTGAAGAACCTGTAGGACACAATCCAGCATCCCAGTATATGCATCATAGGAGTTCCAGATGGGAAAAAGCAAGACAAAGGCAGAAAAAGTAATTAAAAATAATAGCTGAAAACTCCCCAAATCTGATGGAAAATACAAATATATAAATCATGAATCTCAACAAACTCCAAGCAGTATAAACTGAAAAAATCCACTTAGAGATATATTATAATCATGTTGAATGCCAAAGACAAAGAGAGAATCTTGAAAATAAAGAGAGAAGCAGCACATCACATACAAGTATACAAGTGATCCTTAAGGTTAACATCCAATTTTTCATCAGAACCCAAAAAGGCCAGAAGGCAGGGGGATAACATATTTAAAATGCTGGGACAAAATAATTGTCAACCAAGAATAATATATCTAGAAAAATGTCTTTCATAAATGAGGTCATTTATTTACTGGATAAATAAAGATAGACTTGCATTACAAAAAATTCTAAAGGGAGTCCTTTGTGTTGAAAGGAAAGGACACCAGACAGTAACTTGAAGCTGTGTGTATAAATAAAGACCTCTGATATAGATAATTATGTGGGTAAATATAAATGGCAGTGTTATTGCATTTTCATTTTTAATGCTGTCTTTCAATTCTTATATGACATAAAACTCAAGTGCATAAAAATCATAAACTTCTGTTATTGGGCACACAATGTATAAAGATGTAATTTGTGACAATAACAACATAAATGGGAAGGACAAAAAGGATCGAGGAATAGGGTGTGTGCTGTCTATTGAAGTTAAGTTGGTTTCAATGCAAACTAAATAATAATATATTTAGGATGTTAAATGTAATCTCCATGATAACCTCAAAGCAAATGTCTAAAAAATCTACACAAAGGAAATGAGAAGTAATTAAATGTGTCTCATTACAAAAGACAATCTAAACAAACAGAATGGAATAATGGAGGAAAGAAGGGACAAAAAAAAATGATACAACACATAGAAACAAACAATTAACAAAATGGCAGAAGTTAAGTTTTGCCTTACTAGTATTAAATATAAATGGATTAAGCTCTCCAATCAAAATGTAGAGATTGACAGAATGGATAAAGGATGATCCAACTATATGATATTGACAAGAAAATAATCTTAAGTCTAAAGAAACAAACAAATTGAAGGAAAAGGATGGAAAAAAAATATTCCATGCAAATACTACCAATAGAGCTGAGGTGACTATATTAATAACAGACAGAATAGACTTTATGTCAAAAGTTTTACAAAAGGCATAAAGGCCATTATATACAGATTAATGGGTCAGTTCAACCAGATGATACAACAATTATATGCATATATTCTCATAACCACAGTGCCCCCAAAATATAAGAAGAAATAATTGACAAAAATGAAGGAAGACATAGACAATTTTGCATTAATAGTTGGATATTTCAATACACAACTTTTAATAATGGGTTGAAAATCAAGACATGAGATCAACAAGGAAAGAGAGGACTTGAACAATACTATAAGCCAACTTGATCTAACATACAGTTTACCCAATAATAGCATAATACACATTCTTTTCAAGTGCATGTAGATCATTCTCTAGGATAGAATATATTTTAGAGCACAAGAGGAGTCTAAATACATTTTAAAATATTGAATTTATGCAGAGTAACTTCTCCAACCACAATGAAGCTAGAAATCAATAACAGAAAGAAAACTTGAAAATTTACAAATATGTGGGAATTAAACAGCATGCAAGCAGTGGATTAAAGCAGTGGGTTAAAGCAGAAATCACAAATGAAATAAGAAATTACTTAGGGACAAATGAAAACAAAACCACAACATGCCAGATTTTCTGGGATGCAGCAAAGGCAGTGCTTAGATGAAAATTCATAACTATGAACACCCATATTTAAAAAACGAATTGGAATGGATATAGCCCAAGTGGTTGAGCTCCTGCCTCCCATGTATGAAGCCCCGGGTTCAATCCCCATTACCTCCTAAAAGCAAAACAAACAAAACAAATGAAAAAAACCAACTCTCATTGGGGAGTGAATGTAGTTCAGTGCCTGAGTGCCTGCTTCCCAGGTATAAGGTCCTTGGTTCAATCCCCAGTACTTCCTAAAGAAAAAAGAATGATCTCAAATCAGAGACCTAACCTCACACCAGGAGAAAGTATAAGAAAAACAGCAAAATTAATACAAAATTAGGAGAAGGAAGGAAACAATAAAGATTAAAGCAAAGATAAATGAAATAGAAAAAAAACTGAGAGAATCAAAACTAAAAGTTGTCTTTTTGGAACAAAATAAAATTGACAAACCTTTAGCTAGACTGACAAAGAAAAAAATTAGAAAAGACACAAATAGTTAAATCAGAAATGAAAATGGTGACATTTCTACTGACCTTACAGAAATAAAAGGGATTCTAAGAGAATACTGTGAACAATTGTATACAACAAATTAGGTATTCTAAATGAAGTGGGAAAATTTCCCAGAAACACAGAAATTACCTAAACTGTCTCAGGAAGAAATATAAAGCCTCAAAAAACTATAACAAGTGCAGAGGTTGAATCAATAATCAAAAATCCTCCACCGAAGAAAAACCCAACACATAGCACATCACATAAATTTTAAAAAAAGAAAAATGACATGATCACCTCAATAGATGCAGAAAGGACATTTGAAAAAAATCCAACACCTTTTCTTGATAAAAACATTCAGAAAACTAGGAATAGAAAGAATAAAACCACTATGAAAAGCCCACAGCTAACATTATACTCAATGGTGGAAGAATGAAGTCTTCCCCTAAGATCAGCAATAAGGAAAAG
Source organism: Cabassous unicinctus (assembly GCA_029593785.1). NCBI lineage: Eukaryota > Metazoa > Chordata > Mammalia > Cingulata > Chlamyphoridae > Cabassous > Cabassous unicinctus. The sequence goes on from JAQZBX010016927.1 coordinate 30,796, forward strand.
GTGGCTGCTTTCACCACTGCTATTCAATGTTGTTCTGGACGGGGAGAAGGAGAGTTATTGCTTAATGGGTATAAGTCAGCCTGAGATGTTGAAAATAGATTACGGAAATAAATAGTCAATGTTACACAACATTGTCAATATGCTTAATGTTATAAATAAATACACTTAAAAATGTTTACAATGATTTTCATGTTGTGTCTATTTTGCCAAAATAAAAAAGATGTAAATGAATCATGTTCCTGTTAGAGGGACTGCAAAAAAAGAAAAGATTACCAAATAATGGAATAGATTATCTCATAGGGTAGTGAATTTCCAATCAATGAAAACAATAAAGTCTTATTAACAAGCATCAGGGTGAATTTATTAGGTGGTGGGTCAAGGGTTTGATTTGGGGTTGGAATTGGAAGGTGCCTTCAAGATCCTTATTCCTAAAAACACTATAGCTGTGTGAAAATCTGTAATACAGGAACAGCTTGAAAAAAGGGGAATAAAATAGTATTCCCCAAATTTAGAAAGAAAAACCAAAAGTGACTTTTTCTCACTCTATGATCCATGGAACACTTGGAAGCTATACAGGTAGGACATGCCTCATCAGTTGTTAGAGAAACTAGGTATCTCCAGATACTCTCTCTCTACAGAAGGGGCAAGGGCCATAAAGAGCAACTTCAGTGGCCCAGAACTTTCCCGATTGGCAAGGGAAAAGGAGATGAATTGGTATTCCCAAACAGCCTAAGTAGAAATGAATGATTAAAATGATTCTTTTGGGAGTTGTGTTGTTCTTTGGTGATTTTTCCCCACAAATATATCTTTACACAGGCTTATAAATGGGTACTGAAGATATAATAGCAAACAAATCCTCAGATCATGCTCAAGAGACACAAAATGCAAGCTGTATTTCAGGTAAGAAAGGGAAGTCATTCAAATGCAGTGAGGATTTTTTTTAAAACATTATTTTTAAAGAAGCTCTAGATTACAGAAAAACTTACATCAGAAGTATAGAGGATTCCCATATACCCCACCCCCTTCACAATTTCCCCCAATAACAACATCCTACATGAGTGTAGTACATATGATACAATTGATGTTTTAAGAACAACCCCTCTATCTAGTTTATTCATTCAGTTATTGGGTAAAGGCTGAGAAAGCAGTCTTTTTTGTTTTAATAAAATGAATAATTCAGATGAGGGGATACCATGTGAAAAGGCAAATTTCAGCAGAAGATCTACCATTTACATCAAATACATGCTGGTTGAAAAAATGAGCTTGATCTTTGGATCAGATAAACCACAGTTTGAATTCCTTTATGCTACAAATTAGCTATGTTAGCTAGAGCAAATGTCTTCATCTTCCTAAGTCTCAGTTTCCTCATCTGAAGCATATAAATAGTATCTTGTACATTTTCTTACATCCCTATCTTAATTTTCTCATTTATTCACTCTTCTTCTTACAACAATTAAGAATGTATTCCCCAAAATTTATTGCAATTATTGTTTAGTTGTCAAAAACAATAGATATTTTCCATTTTTATCTTACTTGGCCATTTTATGATATTTTTCACTATTAAACTACAGCGCAACATATTTCTATAATCTTTCTTTTCCTCTAGCTATTGTAATTACAGATTCCCTTTGCCATTCTCCTATACCTCTCCCTAATTATTTTTCATGTCTTCTGTGATCTTCTTTCTCTCCGTGCTAAAATGAACTTTTTCCTTTTCCCTGTGTTCCCATCTCTGCACATACACTCTCCACCTTAACTCACACCTAAGGTAAGATTAAAACAATCACTTAAAAGTGGAGATTTTTCAGATCACTAGCTCCAGTCCATAATGTCCCACGGTTAATTGCCTTTTTTTTTTTTTTGCATTATTACTGATTTCTCCTAAAAGTCCACTGTTTCTTGGATAATAGGTGAGAATGAAAGAAATGGAATCTAGAGACATTGATTATGTAGGTTGCTTCCAGATTACCCACAATTAAAGATAATTTATTTCCATTTTCTCAACATGATCATAATATGTTCTATTTTCTTCTCTATTAAACTTCTTGCATCCTTTATAACTGGTTTCTGGAATAGTTTTCTAGCTTCTGGTAAGCATGACAGGTTCACGGAACTCTGAATGATATATTCGTGTGATTCTCAGATACTGTGAGAACACAGAGCCAGCTGCTTATGGAAAATTAGCCCAAAGAATATCCTCAGAATGGGGTGAAGGCATATAGTGAGTTTAGGCCATTTCTGCATTCCTTAGGGGGCCTCTAGGCTTGCCTGATAGTGATGAGAAATTCCACCAAAGTTACCCCTGTCACTGATGTCATATAACACATATTAGGAAACTCCTTCTACTCTGGGGAACGATTCCCCCAGCATATTTGGGGTGGACATATTTTGGAATCACCAAATTTGCCACAACTAAATGCCAGTGTGGCTACTGCTATGTTCTACAGAAAATGAAGAGGACTTTCTTCTAATTTGGGTCAATCAAATTTTTTATATATTAATAAAATATAATAGGCATTTCCCAAAGGGACCGCCACACAGTTTTTGTACATAAACTTTGCTCAGCCCTAAATCCAAAACCCATGGTTCAGGTTTTTACAACCTCTTGTAGTTTAAGCTTGTTCAATTCTTCTTTTGCTTCCTCTCTCTATGCTACTATCTGACTGACAATAGGTCAAAATAGAAGGTTATCCATTTTTTATCTCTTCTTTCCTTGTATCTTATTAGTAAAGAAATGTTACAATGTTGAGGGGATGGTGCAGGTAAGAATTATGATTTATGATAATATATATCACTCCTGTGTAGGGATAGGTGAGTGTTGCCAAACTGAGCACCACCTATGTCATAGTTCGCTGGAACAAGTCACTTAGCAATTTTATCAGTACCCACATCAAAAATGTGTCTGTTACTTCAGTGCCAAGACTGACATCTTTGTCATAGTCAGTGGCCCCTGTAATGGTAGCCATTTCCATTCATCCTCACTCTGCCCATCGCCCCTACCCCCACCAATCACTGCTTATTATGAGAGATGTTAACATGTGCCAGAATTCTCAGAATATTATTTATTGTTGTTCTCACTAATCTTTATGAAATGAAAGTGGAACAAAGATTGACAGCACATCATTCTTCCTGAATTCACTGTCAGAGAATTTAGTAGTAATGTTTATAATAGAAAATAATGTTTAAAAACATATTGGGCACATATACATTTAATTGAGTTTGAAAGAAACTAATATTTCCATCATGGTTCTCTTTAATTGTTAATGTGATCAATCTGCTAACACATCTCTTGGATATATGCAAACAAAACTAACTTGAGTTTATGACTATGTAATTATAAATAAGCCATATTACAAAATCCCCTTTATAATCCCATTCTTAATTTTTCTGGACATGGACTTTCTAGATTCATAAAGCTTAGCAGGTTTATATGCTTGTCTGTACCAACAACATTGTACTGTCTTTTTCTCTCTGGATTCCTTATCTATTCCCCCCAAATCTGACTCTGTAAAGTTTTAATTATCATTTTCTGATATTATTTCTGCCATTTAGATAAACCTCTTTTTTAATTTTAAGGCTCTGTATAAATATTAGGTTTCTGTGGAGATCTTCATTCTAGGAGTCTGTGTTTCTTAGGAAGTTTCCTCTAGGAGCTCTTTTTTATTTTTAAAGTTTGTCTCTGGTGTTGTAGGGTTCAGATCTTTTGCAGCACTGAAAATTTCTTGAGTCCAAAGCCCACTGGGTAATCACACATTTAAAATACTAGTTTCCAGCTCTGACCACTTGTAAAGATTGCTCTAGTCACTCATAGGAGTTCCCTCATTACCCACAGCCCGTGTGAAATAGCAATATTGATAAAGCTATTACTTAAACATCACCTTGTGGTAGACTCACTTCTATAGGTAAAGCATTTCCCTTAGTGATTATTCAGTGATTCAATTATCCAGTTGGTTTCAAGAGAGAAAATCTTAGCTGCCTAAATTGAAGAGAAATATGTCCAGGGCTATATTTGCTATGATATATGAAATGTAATATGAGGAGAGATAAAAGAGTGAAAGGAACAAAGGCAGAGGAGTGATAGTTGGGATGAGGATTGAAGGCTAGAAACACAGAAGTAAGATGTTTTATTGAAAGAATGAAAGTTGGATACTGAACAGTAAATTGCTGTGATTATTATCATGATTATTATTATTGTTATTTTTTGTTCTAGCCAAAGATTTTGTGAATACAGGATTACAGCTAATTACAACTGAAACAAACCACAAAGTCTTTTAAGTTTTGAAGTGAAAAATGGCCCAATGATGTACTAAAAGAAGTTAAGAAAAAGAAAGAATACTGTGTGTTTAGAGGTCATAACCCTTGGAAAAGCTCTCTTCCACCTGCAATACCTACCATGTGGTCCAACAACAGTGCTTCACCCTTCTTGCTGACTGGCTTTCTGGGCTCAGAGGCAGTTCACCACTGGATAGCTATTGCCTTTTTAATCATCTACCTCTCTATCCTTTTTGGCAATGGCACACTTCTCTTCCTCATTAGAATTAACCACAGCCTTCACGAACCCATGTACTACTTCCTGGCCATGCTGGCGAGCACAGACCTTGGGATGACGTTAACTACGATGCCCACTGTCCTGGGTGTCCTGTTGCTGGACCAGAGGGAGATTGCCCACAGTGCCTGCTTCACTCAGTCCTACTTCATTCACTCACTGGCCATTGTAGAATCAGGTATTTTGCTGGCCATGGCTTATGACCGTTTTACTGCTATCCGCTCCCCGCTGAGATACAACACCATCCTTACCAACTCCTGGGTGATGAAGTTAGGACTGGGAGTACTGATGAGAGGCTTTGTGTCCATTGTGCCCCCAATTCTGCCACTCTATTGGTTCCCATATTGCCATTCCCATGTTCTTTCCCATGCCTTTTGCCTCCACCAAGATGTCATGAAACTCGCCTGTGCTGATATTACGTTTAATCGCGTGTACCCAGTTATTCTGGTTGCTTTGACTTTCTTCTTAGATGCTCTGATTATCCTTTTTTCTTACATCCTAATCCTTAATACAGTTATGGGCATCGCCTCTGGAGAGGAGCAAGCTAAGGCCCTCAACACCTGTGTCTCACATATTAGTTGTGTCCTAGTCTTTTACCTCACTGTGATCGGCCTGACTTTTATCCACCGGTTTGGGAAACATGTAACACATGTGGTCCACATTACCATGAGCTATGTCTACTTTCTCTTTCCTCCATTCATGAATCCCATTATATACAGCATCAAGACCAAGCAGATTCAGAGGAGCATTGTTCACTTATTTTCTGTGCAT
>JAQZBX010016928.1:0-36038 GCA_029593785.1 Cabassous unicinctus
CAGCTATAGGCTGGCATAGGGCTCATCTCTTTTGCTAGGGCCTCGTTTCTTTCTGGGCTCAGCTGCTCAGTTCTCTTCACAAGGTCAGCTGTAAACTATCAGGTGAATGTCTCATCTCTCTTCCTGGGGCCTCTGCCGTGTCTAGGCAGCTTTCTCTCTTTTCTCAAGTATCTGCTTCCGTGTTCTCATTGAGTGAGCGTCTGTTTATATATCCCACCAAGGGGGCAGGGACTCAACCCTGCACGCCCTAATAATGTGGTCAAATCAAAGCCCTAATCTTGATTTAATCAAGCAAACATAAAGCCTTTGAATTTAAATCAATCAAAGGGCATTGTGCTCAGAGGAACAGACCAGTTTACAAACATAATCAATATCTCTTTTTGGAATTCATAGATAATATCAAACTGCCACAGTGATTAATATCGTTATCCTCAGTTATGTGCTGGGCTCGTTGGATAGAAACAGTAATAGGACATAGTCCCAGTTCTAGAAAAGTTATAGTTGATAAGGGAGCATAAACAATAAATACATAAATAAATATGACAAAATAAGCTTGATATAATAATAAATTTGAACAAAGTGGTTTGAGAACATAAATGACCCACTGTCTTGTCATAGAAAATTCTTTCAAAATGAAATAATCAAATCAAATTTGGTAGCCATTTATTGTTTTCCAGTATGATCACTACTATAATTATTACTCCTTTTTTTGGCATCGAAAATTTGGAGCTCCCAGGGCTCAGGCCTGTGACCCTTCTCTTCCATCTCTAGACTCACTCCTTGGATGAGCTTAATCTCTTCATACCTGTGATGTCCAGTTCATGTCTCTAACCCCAACGTCATGCCTAAGCTCCAACTGCCTGTGACAGCTCCCAGTGAAGAGTTCCAAATCCAAATTCTTGATTCCCAGCCCCCCAAACCTGCTTCTCCCACTGTGTTTCCTATCTCAGAAAAGGCAGCTCCGTTCTTCCAGCTGCCTAGACCAAAAGCCTTGCCATTTTCCCCATCAAATCCTGAATTCAGTGACCTCTCCTCCTCCAAATTTATTAACTCCTCCCACCTAAACTGCTGCAATAGCCTTCCAACTGGTCTCCTTGCTTCTACACTTGCTCCCCCAGAGCTATTCTCAACACAGCCAGGTGATTCTGCCAGAACATTGAGGATACACTGCATCTCCTGCCTCAAATCCTCCAATCCTTGTCATGGCCTCTGAGGCCTTATGGGATCTGGCCCCAAATTTCCTCTCTGCTTTCTCCTCCAAGCACAATCACTCTCGTTCCCTTCATTCCAGCCACACTGTTTTCCTTGCTGTGTGCCAAGGAATCTCTTCCCTGTGGCCTTTGCCATTGTGGGGAATGACCTCTTCCTCATGGCTCATACCCTCACTGTACTCAAGCCTCTGATCGAATGTTCTCATGCTAGACAAAATAGCACATACGCCCCCACTCCCGTCGCTAATGTCTCACCCTGCTCTGCTATACTTCCTAGTGCCTGACCTTCTATTATATTGTTTTATTGCCTTGGCTTGACTATAAGCCTCATGGGGGCAGAGCCCTTGTGTATCTTGTTCACATTACCCAGGGCTTAGGACAGTGCCAGTACATAGTAGACACTCACTTGAGATTTATTGAGTGACTGAATGAGTTACATTACCTTAGCTTATGCAGAGCTTCACAGTTTACAGGAAAATCACATACATCACATACACAATTCACAGGGCAGACTTTGATATGTGCCTTTTACGATAAGTTAACAGTCTGCTTAATTTGCTCAAGGTCATACAGGTATTAGAAATAGTGCTCAAACCCTAGTATTTTGTCTTCAAACCCAGTTTATTAACCATAATCTAAAATATTAGTAATGATACTTTGTTGGTACTGTTCTAGACATTTTTCATTTGTAGTATCTCATTTAGCCTTCACAATAATGCTTTGAGGCTGGCACTATGACTATTCTTATTTTACAGATGAAGAAACTAAGGCATAGCAAGTAACTTACCCAAGGTCACAAAGCTGGTAAGCAGTCAGTCAGAATCTGGACACTGGTAGCCTGTCTGCTTGCTCTCAACCACCAAACCACTAAGCTTAGCCCATGAAATGAAGATAGTTAAGTAAATTGCGGAACACAAATAGACAAACATCAAATTTGCTCTGGAATGTTTTGCCATGATTAAACTATTTGCTTTTCTTGAATTTAGCAAAACTTTTTTTTCCTTTTTCTTTTTTTTTTTTTTTTTTAGTTGGTAAGGTGAAAAGCAGTTGTATCTCAAACACTCACATTATGTGGTTTTCTGTTTTATCCATCTTTGAGCAAACAAGTCTGTTTCTTAATTAAGAAGTCACTCAGGAATCATGGGTAGAGCTCATGGATTTCTGGCAATCTGTCTTCCCTCCTCCTTTGGTGGCTTTGTGGTGACTTTGTAGCCCCCTGCACAGATGGGCGCTCCCTCTGAGCTTCGAATCCCACCTCCTCCCTCCTCTCCTATTGACATGTCTAGTTTCATAAATTCTCAGCTTCATTTTATCATATAACCTACATTGTGGAACACACAATTTCTTTTCCTTTCCTTTCTCTTTCTCAAAAATAGGAATCTATTCAATTGGATGTGATGGCACCACAGGCAGGAATGTGGCAAAATTTTAAATGGTGAGAAATCCATCTCAGCTACCTGGATTTTGAAAAGCATATTGTGATTTCTCGATTCACTTTGTATTGAACTGGAAAAGTTAGATTAACTATAAAAGCCTTATCGACTTGTCTGCTTATCTCCAACTCAATCAAATGTTTGTGAATGATGCCTATTTTCTTCTCTTTCTGCTATCTAAATTATTAAATTAAAGATGTATATGAAGTTGCGCTAAGAATATCAAACCCCTCAGATCTTAAAGGAGCAAACACTCAGAAGTTGAAAGACAAATCAAGTATTTTCACTGTTTCCAAGTTTATAGTTTTCTTTTTAATATAAATGTCCCCACTTATCTGGGAACAGATTGTTCCTCAAGCTATTAAAAATAAGCCTTAGCCCTTGTTCTTTTGTCCTCAAACCCAGTTTATTAATCATAATCATCACATATTAGTAATAATAAGTAACAGTCTATTATTACTGCCATAGGCACTTCATTTGTATCTCATTTAACTTTCACAAAAATGCTCTGAGGTTGGTGCTGTTACTATTGCTCTTTTACAGTTGAGGGACCTAAGGCATAGCTAAGTAACTTACACAAGGTCATGGAGCTGGTAAATGGTTAAGTCTCAGAGTGGTCTATTCATCCAGGTATCCAAAATGCCTGACATATAATAGGTGCTCAATATAATAAGTGTTTAACATAGTAACTGCTTAATAAATATATGTTGAATCTATAGTACTTGATCTTTTATTGACTATTTGTGGTTGTGTCTCAAAGCAGCACACAGCACAGACACACATACACATATACTCACACGCACAGTCACACACACACATATATACATGCACATTAGGTTGTGAGCTCTTAGAGGAGAGGATCCGTGTCTTATTCATCTCTGCATTTCCTAATATAGAAACCTCCAGATAGAAGGTGATCATTAAATGAACATTGATTTGAACAGCACTGAGGACTTTAACTTGTTACTTGTTTTCTCTGTCTGCCCTTCCCCCACCTTAAATTGTCCATTTGGCTCCCAAGGCAGAGTGCCTAAAACCATTGCATCAATCTAGTGGACAATTTGAGAGCTAGAGACCTTGAAATAATTCAAATCAAGCTCAGAATTACATTTCTAAATTTACCCTGACGATCATATAAGTAGATTTAGCAACTAGCTAACTGCTATACCATGAGGGGGAAAAAAAAACATAAGCTTAATGAATTTGGTCAGACATGCCGTGTAACAGATGTCCAACGTGCCATCATGAGCTTAAATCGTAAATATGATGCCTCTGTTTGGCAAGGCAAAATATATTAGAGGTGCCTTATCATTCACTGGGTAACTTGCTGAATGGAGGGGGAGCAATCTTGAAAAATTCAGGAGCTTCCTCTAGTAGCATCTCAAAGGGAGCCCTGAAGAAGCACAGATAATCTGCTTGCAATGATTCATCAAGTTGGTCTTTTGTTTCACTAATTTGAGTGTCAAGTGCAACGGTACAATAAAGAATTGCCAAGACCCGATAAGATTCTCTTCTGGCTGCTGTTTTTCCTGCCCTAACAACTGGTGCTATTCATGCCTAAAGCACAAACTGAATAAATAGCTCCGAGGCTGGCAATGTTGGGCAGTGTTTCGAATTTTTTGCTTTTCCTTGAAAGGCTAAATCCTATGCATTTCTTGCTCTCCCACAAACAGGTTGCACTGATATTCATTGTTGCACTCGATAATTTTAACTTTCTTAATAGGAAGTATGAAAGGAAGCCTCATAAGTTAAAAATAGTTCCTCTTGTATGATCAGTCCAGCAATGGATTAGCGAAGATTTTAAAAGGATTGTAATGCCTTTTTTGGCCTTGAGAAGGCTGTTATTGTGTCCATGGTTTAGTTGCCTGCTGATCATTTCCATCATAATATAATTTTAACATTACACTGTTACAAGTGAGGTGTTAAGTAATACATTAAGACAACTATTTTCACTAAGCAATTTCAAAAGAAATATGTTGTTAGCTAAATTAGACATTTAACAAATACCATTTGTAATTCAGTACAGGAGAGAATGGGCCCTTAAAACAGGTTTTTGATATGAAATTCCAACATAAAACAATAATTATGTTTAATTTTCTTATTTGAAGCTCTGAGTGTGAAATCACATCAGTGCATTATATCAATGTAAGGAAAGCACGGAAGTCCTTAGGATTCTTATGAAATAAGCAGTGAGCAGTTTTATCTCTAGCAGCCAGAAATTTTTCATTAAAATTAGGAAGAATCTGCAGATTCAGTTAATCATGTAGACATAATGTGCTGAATGTTTTTAGAACTATAAAATCACTTAGATGAACAAAAGAAATATCAAAGTTTGGATAGAAATGGAAAATTGTAATTATTTAAAACAAGTAATGAATAGAATAAGTTAGATGAAATATTATGATACAATGATGGCATGAGAATGAATGGATTTTAAAATTACATTAAGGAAAAAGAATAAATCTTACAATTGGGAAACTAAAATTAGAAATATTTTTTTGAAAAATAACTTCGTGTGATTTCTCCATGCAATAAACAGAAATGCATAGGCTATAAATAAGACTATTTGGGCCATTGACTTGTGGTTATCAAAATCACAAAACAGAGAATTTAGTTTACAAATTTTCAAATGGCTATCATGTTCAGAATCCAGTCGGATTATCCTTCCTTTTTACTTGATAACTTCATAAAAGAAAAATAAGCACTCAGACCAAAGAGGTGGGTACACTGGCTTGGTTACCTCTCTCGCCACAGAAATTCCACTCGGCTGCCAAGATTATTATTTGGGGGCGGGGAAGGGGGGCTCTGCAGAGGGTTTTAGGACCCAGCAGGCGGCGGCAGGCGGCAGTTGTGTAGATCACGGAGAGACTACGAGGGTCCGGTTCAGTTTTAATTCTGTCTCTAATCTCTGCAACAGCGGCGTTTCCCGGGTCCAGCGGCCCCAGCGCCAGCTCAGCCGCGGCCGGCCGCCGGGCGACAATCAGAGCCTCCTCCGCCCCTTTACCCACCATGGAAACCCTCCAAGAAAAAGTGGCCCCGGACGCGCGTGCCTGAGGATTCCGCACAAAAGAGGTGCCCAAAATGAAGACCCTGGTGGTGAGTCAGTTGTTGCAACTCCTCTGGGCTGAGGCGGGGACCCCTGGGCGCAGTGTCCCCCGGACGCAGGGAGGAGTCCTGGGAGCGTCTAACCCCGCACCGTGAGGTCGCCTGTTACAAAGGGACAACTTTCCACCTGCTCCGCGTTCCCTCTGGATTCCCCGGCTCTGCTTGACCCGGAATCCCAGGCCGGGATGGGGAACTCGGGTTTCGGCTCCTGAATCTCCCGCGAGAGGTCCGAGGGGCCGGTGGAGAGCTGGAGGAGGGTGGAGGTATGGGCGGATTGCTCCCGGGATGGAAAATGCTCCAAAGCAACAGCATGGCAAAAACTAAGAGGTGTGGGGAGGAGGTCTTTGCAGACTTTCTTGGTTTCCTTGTCGGATTTCAAACTTGAAAGAATTGCCAAGGTAGAGCCCCAGTGGTTCAGGGAAGGACAGGGTGCAATGGCTAAAGATTTCAGTAGCTGACTTGGGGCAGAGGTCCCCCTCCCCAAAGTGGGAGCCCACCCCTGCCCTCGCCCGGCGGGCGCTCTTTTCTCTCAGCCCGGCGCCTCGCTTCACCTGCTCCCTGCCGAGAGATCTGGGCCGCGGCGGCGGCGGCAGCGGCAGCGGTGACCGAGAGCAGAGACGCGCCGGGAGCATCCCCTGCCGTACGCGCGAGGACGGTGCCTCCTCTCCCGGTGCTGCGCGTGGCTGGGGCTGGGGCCGGGGCCGGGGCCCGAGCTGGTGCCACCTCTCGCCTCCGGACCTCTCCCTCCCGTCTAACCTGGCGCCGGGTGTCCCCGCCGGGCGCGCTCCTCCCTACTCAGCGCTCAGCGGCTTTCCTCTGCTCTCTCCCGCCCGCCCGCAGCGCCATGGTCTGGCAGTGTGTTTAGCGCTCACCACCATGTGCACCAGCTTGTTGCTCGTGTACAGCAGCCTCGCCGGGCAGAAGGAGCGGCGCCCGCAGCATCAGCAGCAGGCGGCGACCTGCAGCGCGCAGCCCTCCGCCGAGAGCAGCCCCCCGCCACGCTCCGGGGCCCCCGCGGGATTGCGGCCGCTGGACGGATACCTCGGCGTGGCAGATCACAAGGTGATGGCTCTCCCGCCCCCTCGCCAGCTACCCAGCCCCGGCATCCCGCATACCTGAGCCTGCCTCCTGTCCAGGGGCTTGGAGGCGCCGTGAGTCTGTGCCGTTGGGAGACTGGAAGGGGGGTGTGGAGCCGCTGGGGCGGAGTGGGGTAGTTCACTCTTGGTATGAATTCCTATTTGGAGAAGGATGCAAAGTTTTTAGGGAATAGGGGTGAGGTGAGTGGACGCCAAAGCCTAATTTCCCTAATAGGACTTTGCTCTGGAACTAGAACCCCCTCGTGCCCAGAATTGCAGCTGTCAGTGGGTGTCCGGTTCTTGACGCCTGGGGCTGGCAGTCAAGTCTCGCCCTGGTGGCAGGAGGCTGAGGATGGAGCGGGTACCAGCTCTAGAGCAACTCGGGACCCGGGACCCGGAACCCGGAACCCGGAACCCGGACCCGGGTGAGGAGCTGCCAGCGCCCGACCTCTGCTCTGCTCGCAGGTTCCCCGCTGATCTCTCCTCCTGACTTCTCCGGCCTGGCTTACCCAACCCTGGGGAGTGTGCCCATGCAGGCGCCGAAGCCTTGAGGCACAAACCATTGGCTTGAAACTCATTGTTCAAAGCCTGTTTTCTTCTGCCTTCCTGGAAGCTGCTGAATGGCTTGGCCAATAATTAATAAGATGAATTTTTAAAAATCGAGCCTCCTTTCCCTGGAATACTAAATCTTTGGTTTCAGTGCATGAAGCCTCTGGGAGAACCCTAATCAAGTTTCCTGCTTCTGAAAAGATATTTTAATACAGTTTAAATGAATCCCTCATTATTTGAAGCTGCTAATATATTTTTATTGAAACACAATTCTGCCCTGGATCTGCTCAATAAAAATAGAGGATTTCTTGAAACCTCCCAACTATTCAGATAAATTCTATGATCATGAATCAAAGTAATATTTAGCAGGTGATTCTTTCGTGTGAAAAGATTGCTTTTACTGTGCACAAAAAAGCCAAACTTTTTAAAAAATGAAAATCAAAATAGTGCCACTCATCCTGTGCAATGCATAGTGCTATGGATTTTGGAGGATACAAATGAATTTAAAGCAGGGCCAGCCTTCAGGGATCTTTGAATGCTTGTTTGGAAAAACAACATACCATGAAATGTGTATAGAAAGATAGATAAACATAGATACAGATGCATGTCAAATGCCAGATATAAAAAGTAAGTGCTGTAGGGGGTGCAGGGATGAGAAAAAGCGCTGTGCTGGAAGATCAAGGAAAGTTTCTTTGAAAAGGTGGAGCTTTGTACAGAAAAATTCAGGGAAGCAGAAAGGAAGGCAAGATGTCACTAGAAAGTGCTTTTGGGGGAGGAGGGGGTGCTGGTAGTCTTTTATAATCCTAAAAGCAGAGGGCCATCAATTTTACAATTACAGTTTCAGTTTTCTTTCTAAGTTGTTGATTGATTACACACTTTGTATCTGCATGGGCAAGTGATCAATATAAGCTGGAGTTCTGGGAAAGTTTAGGCAATGACTTTGGCTGTGGATGGATATGATGTTTATGGTAACTGTTGTGTGATAAATATATTGAACTTGGTGGATTTTCATGGCTACCCTTTAGTGAAAATGACCATCTAACATTTGTGAAGGCTTAATTACAAGGAATTTCAAAAGGTAAATTTGCTGAAAGTTTTCATCTGCCTTTGGAAAAATTCCGGATACTTTCCTTCCTGGGCTCTACTGTTGGACAGAAGCCAACTAAGAATTCTGATAGCTTAATCATAAGACAAAGCATGATGCTGTCGAGTTCATTTTCAAAACAAGATTCAAGCAAATATATTTGATTCTATTTTTTAATGTATTCAGACCCTTATTCCATTAAAATGAAGAACAAACAGCACTCTTCTACTTTGGAAGGAATGTTGAGACTTTACATGAGAAATTGAGATAATGTGTAGTAAAAGGGTTTTATAAATGGTGAACTACTGTGTGATAAATACTGTGTAAAAGTCATGAGAATTCTTAGCAGAGAATTATAAAAGTGACCAGGAAGGTCTTTGCAGATATTTATTAATCCAATGAAATTCTTTCATAGGAAATCAACATCTCACAAAATTCCACACCCAAAGAAGATTTCAGCTGAGTTTTCCCCACCCAAGCAAAGGAACAAATGCACATCTTAAAATCTCTGTCTTTTTTCTAGACATTTTTCCAAGTGTCCCATGGAACTAAATGTAAATTTTTGCTCAAAATGCAGTCACTGACCCTCATTACTACTACAATTTAGCTGTCTGAAAATTGGGTAGAACTCCATTTCTGATGGTTTTCTGAAGGTGCATGTGTGAGATGTTTATGTCCTCTCCAAAATTTGCTGTTTAGATTTTGTTTGGGATCTTCCTATAGCCTTGCTTAGGCAGAGGTGGAAATCATGAGTTAAAATAGTGCCAGGAATTGTTAATCCAATTACACAGGAGAGGGTAAGAAATAAAAGCTTTTCTATTCTTGCTGTGTTGCCAGATTATACTTTAATTGCTTTTTTTTTTTTTCCACTCTCACATCAGGCCTTAGAAAAATTGTAGGATATGCTGAATGTGATGACCACCAAGCCATATGCTGCACATTGAAACGTAATTCCAACAGATTTTTTCTTGCTATTGATTTAAAGAGTGTAGAGAGAATTACAGATGCCACTTAGGAAAATCTCCATATTTCTGTAGCTGTAGGTCCCAAAGACTGATAAATATGTAGTGTTTATGTTGTTACATGATGGTATTAACATTATAACTCCAAGATTAAATTCAACAGGTGGTCCTAATCCCCAGCACCTGAATTTCACAAATTACAGCCTGTCTGCAATGATAGTCTTGTCTCATAAGGCTACAGACTGAATTATTGTTGAGATTAAATCACTATGTGCTTTTATTGAAAGATATGCTGCAAATCAAGGCAGTGATCACTGATGAGCAATATGTATTGAAGCTTAAAAAATCACTTTCCATGGTCATATTCCCTATTTCCTTTTTCCCAAAGATGTGAGCTGAAATTGTAATTCCAGCGTGATTAAATGAAGTCTACTCAGAGTTTCTCATGAGAGCGAAGGCATTTCATTTTCTGTTAGGTAGATTCTTACTCTCCATTCCCAACTTCTCTCCCCAGACCTTTTCCCACAAATGTTCAACCGTCTCATTTCCATCTTGCCACATATCTGTCTTTGCAGCTACTGTGTCTGTGTCCTGCCATTACTCTCCTGCTCCCTGTTTTTGAAAGCCATTGATTTCTAACCAGATCGTCCAGGTGCAAGCAAATAAGCCAATTTTCATCTGCATTTGGGACTGCAACATATAATGTATAACCAAACGGGGAGAAAAAGAAGCACAAGTACATACGCATTAAATCAACAAAATGACCCTCAGAGGAAAGCTCCAAGTCTCACAGCAAAGCTGAAGGGGTCATGGAGAGCCATTCTATCTCCAATCTGGATCTGGTCTGGGCAGATAAAGTCATTGCCATCTGGTGGATGCTGTGAAACAAAACTGTGAGCTTATTCCCATTTCCAGTGGAAAGGAGGCCTTATCGTAGCAATTCCACTGTCACCTGAGCTGTCCTCCTCTGAGACCCTTTATGAAAAGCCAGTGATCAATGGGTCAAGCTAACCAGCTCTCTCCTACTTAAGTAGTAACCCCCTAGGAAGCAGTTGTAGCTCAAGTGGTTGAGCACCTGCTGCTCATGTATGAGGTCCCAGGTTCGATCCCCAGTACCTCCTAAAAACAAACAAGCAAGCAAATGAAAAAACTATCTCTCATTGGGGAGCAGATGTAGCTTAGTGGTTGAGTGCCTGCTTCCCAAGTACTAGGTCCTGGGTTCAATCCCCAGTACTGCCTAAAAAAAAAAATGAAGTAGACCCCAGAGATGGATTTTATACATATCATTAAAATACTTATCCATGGACTTATCCTTGGTTCTTTCCTTCCTTAGATGTGCAGTTATTCAGACAAAACAAAGCTGCTTAGTGGTGGTAAAACTATTACAATTAATTGGTAAATGTCCAGTTGGCATGATAAGATAGATCAATGCAAGAGTTGAAAAATAATTCAAAACCATAAAAAAGACACATGCCATGTATCTTATTTTGAAAATATGGAATAAATATATTTCCTTTAGAAAAGTATGTGAATTCTCAAGTGAAAGTTGAGATGCCTAGATGCCTAGATGGCATCTACCTCATTTTATGACATTTGAGTCATCCAATGAATAATAATAATTTGAATCTCAAAAAAATTCAGAGGTTAACTAATTTTAAGTGCTTAGGTATCAAAATTGTAATACCTTTTGATAATGATGAAACCCTGTTACCACAAAGCACCAACAAAAAGAATCATGGAAGGAAATATTTTTATGGGTAAGGAGTCTGACAATAATGTGGTTGCTTTTTAACAGAAAAAAGTATTTGTATAACATTTATTATAATACTTAGCCTTCCTTGATTCTATGAGAACAGTGAGTATTTCTCCAGCTTCCCACAGGGGTAGTCCCAAGCTAACCCCATGCTAGCTTGGGGTGAGTTTGACCTGGCTCCCTCTCAAGGTCCAGGCATGCTGACCTTCTTGCTGATCCTTGAACACTCATTCTGCCTCAGGACTTTTGCACTTTCCATTCCTTCTCCCTAGAAAGCTCTTCCCCAAGATCTTTGCATGGTCGAGTCCCTCTGGTCATTCAGTCCTCAGATGTCATCTTCTTCTGCACCACACTCTAAATAGCTCCTCTTCAACAGTCATTCTTTATCGTATCACCTGGGTTTATTTTCCTTATAACACTTAGCAATATCTGAAATACTCTTACAAGTTTACTTGTTTATTGTCTTCCCTCCCATCCCTCACCTACAATCTAAGTGCTTGGGACTGCTAAGTATGTGTCCATCTTGTTGACTAGTTTAACTCCAAGGCATTTAATGATACCACAATATATATTTACTGAAGGAAAGTTGAAAAATAGGAAAGGAAGTACACAGAGCTACCTCACCTTTATGTCAAGTCCTTTCTCTAAAAGAAACATTAGTGGAGTCTCAAGTCCTGGTTAGTCTTTTTTTTTTTTTAATTTATCCAGCCCCCACCCCCACCCCCACTCCCCTTGCTGCTTGTGCTCACTGTGTCCATTTGCTGTGTGTTTTTCTGTGTCTGCTTGTCTTCCTTTGTTGGGTCATCTTGCGTGCTGCTCAGGCCCTGAGCTCACCGCGCTGGGTGGGAGCTCCTTCACCAGGAGGCCCCAGGGCTTCCCATATGGTAAAGGGCAGCCCAACCAATTGAGCCACAGCCGCTTACCGGCCCGGTATGTTGTTTTTTTTTTTTTAAAGATTTATTTATTTTTATTTATTTATCCCCCCCCTTGCTGCTTGTGCTGCTGTGTCCATTCGCTGCGTGTCTTATCTGTCTGCTTATCTCCCCCTTGCTGTGAGGTCTTGCCGCATCATTGCGAGCCCGCTGGCCTGCCCTCACAAGGAGGCTCTGGGAAGCGAACCCGGGGCCTCTCATATGGTAAATGGGGGCTCTATCCACTGAGCCACACCCGCTTCCCCGGCCCGGTATGTTTTGACTCAGATTCATTTTTTGAAAATTTGCTTCACCAAAAAATAATAATAATAATAATAATAGTAAGGGGAAGGAAGAGGAGGAAATAATTTAAGACACCAAAATCTTTGAAAATAAGATTAAGGAATCTGCATTTTTAACAAGCTTCCCTTATGGTTCTTATGTATATTAAACTTTGAGAAAGAGAAACATTTTTCATCATTGCCACAATTTATAGTTCTGTAGCTAATTCATTTCTGGGTTCATGAACTAATCATAGCTCTTTGTTAATACTCATTGAATGCCTAATAGTTGTAAAATTAGGTATTCTGGAGGGAGAACACAGTCCCTACCATCAAAGAAATTACTGGAAAAAAAGAGACAAATAAGCAAGAAAAGTTAAATAGCACAAATACTGAATGAAAATATGAAACCGGGGAACAATTGATCAAGGCACTGACATTAAAAAAAGCAGAGAATTCCTGTGATCTTTCTCCTCCTATGATATAAATACTAATATTAGCTTAAACTTTGTGAAGTTTTCAAACTAACATTCTGTTATTTAGTAACCCCTCTCCAGTTATGAAAGTCCTAGATGGCATCTACTTCCAATAGAAGGCTTTTTCATCTACAGTGAAAATCTATTGTTTATTGTAGCCACCTTCATCAATGACCTTAGCTAGATCTTATGGATAACCTGCTGTAGCTTCTACATCAGCACTTGCCACTTCACCTTGCACTTCTATGTTTTGGAAATGGCTTCTTTCCTTCAACCTCATGAAACAACCTCTGCTAGCTTCAAACTTTTCTTCTGCAGTTTCCTCGCCTCTCTCAGGCATCAAAGAATTGAAGGAAAGTTACGGCCTTGCTCTGGATTTAGGCTTTGGCTTAAGGGAATCTTGCAGCTGGTTTGATCTTCTATCCAGACCACTAAGACCTTCTCCATATCAGCAGTAAGGCTGTTTTGCTTTCTTATAATTCATGTTTTTACTGGAGTGGCACTTTCCATTTCCTTTAGAAACTTTTCCTTTGCATTCACGACTTGGTTAACTGTTTGGCACAAGAGGCCTAACTTTCAGCCTATCTCAGCTTTTGACATACCTTCTTCATTAAGCTTAATCATCTCTAGCTTTCGATTTGAAGTGAGAGATATGCGACTCTTCCTTTCACTTGAACACTTAGAGGCCATTGTAGGTTTATTAACTGGCCTAATTTCAATATTGTTGTGTCTCAGGAAATAGGGAAGCCCAAGGAGAGGGAGAAAGACAGGGAAGGGCCAGTCGGTGGAGTAGTCAGAACACATAAAACATTCACCCATTAAGTTCACTATCTTATATGGATGTAGATCATGATGCCCCATAACCATTATGATAGTAACAGAAAAGATCACAGATGACCATAACGGATATAATAATGATGAAAAAGTTTGAAATATTGGGAGAATTACCAAAATGTGACATAGAGTGAGTACATGCGTTGGAAAAATGACTCCAAAAGACTTGCTTACCGCAGGGTTGCCACAAAACCTTCAATTTGTAAAGCACACTATCTGAGAAGCACAAAGCAAAGTGCAGTAAAACAAGGTATGACTATCAATTTTTCCTGTTACAATTTGTAGCTCTGTAACTAATTCAGTTCTGTTTCCTTATATTAATCAGAGCCCTTGAACATACTCGGAGAGTTTTAGAGCTAGAAGGAAAACTTAAAAATCATCAAAAGGAATTCACGAGTGGTTGTGTGATTTGCTCAAGGCCACGGGTTAGTGGCAGAAACCGGGCTAAACTGTGGGTCTCTGAAGTGAACATCATTACCAAAGGGAAATTCAGTGCCAATATCTTCTAAGCAGTGACTCAACATTATTTGGACAGAATTTATTAAAATAAAGAGCCTAGGCCTACCCAGTTATTGGAAAGAAATAAATATTTAAACATCTTATTATTCTGAAATGAATATGAGAATATGCCTCTGGATAGCTAAAAAGAGCCTTCCACCAACAACTGACTTAGCAATGAGGACTCTAAAGACTGCATAAAATTCATGGTACCAATTGTAATTGGGACAATTTGAAAATCAGAGTACATTTTGCCCTTAAAAAGTAAACTAAGCCGAAAGGAGTATCATGCTTAATTATTTGCAGAAAATGCCATGACCAGAACACTCATTTAGCTGAATTACCTTCTCCACAGTGGAGCAGAAAGCTTATCATCGAGACCTCCATTACCCAAGTGTTTGAAGAATTGCCATTCAGCAAGTACTGTTGATTCCCCCCAAATTCTTAGATGGAATACTTATCCTGGGATAGAATTACTTTAAAGAAATAAGGAGCCATTTTTACTTTGATAAGGAAAATTAATTTTCATAGTTGTTGTAGCTCATTGTGAAAAAAGCTTTTTTATTACATTCTCCCTTAAAGGCTAAGGTGTCCACGATGTTTCTGGGAACCTCACAGTTTGAGTATGCTCTAGCAGACTGCAATGTAGAGTTAAGCCATTTTTTAAATAAGATAGCATATTGTGGAAATTAATTGCACAGGTAGGACATTTCCACTGACTGAACTGCAAGCATTATTGCATTTCTAAATTACAGATCTTCTCACATTGCTTGTATGCCTCCAGTGGCTTTCCTTTGCCTAGAGGATCAAGTTCACACTCCTTAGGTAAGCTCCCACAACCCTGCAGGGTCTTTCTGTCCTACTTCTCTAACCTCACTTCCCACAGCTCCCCTCATCCCAGGCTCCACACATCCTGGGAACACAGCTTGTCACTTCACACTTACCTGGGCTTTCTCCCTTGATCCACAAGGCTTAGATCCATCATTAAGATCCAGCTCAAGTAGCTCCACTTTAAAGTGTTTCCAGACACGACCTCTGTGCAGAGTACATCAGACTTTCTCTTATACCACTCATACATCAATCAATTAACCACATATTGACTGAGTACTTACCATTTGTTAGACACAAGAGAAGAAATGAGATGAAGGACCTAGTCCCTGCCAACGAGGAAATAACAGTGAAGGCGTAAATACTATAATTATTGTACATTGGTAAGTGCTAAAATACCCATATCCTCTGTATCTTGTACATGAACACACAATAGTACAATTATTTGTCTACATGCTTGTCTTCCTGACTGGACTATACTTTCTGGAGGCCAGGAGTGTAACTTACCGATCTTAGTATCTCTAGAACTTAAAACAGTATTTCGTACATTTTGATGCTCGATAAATCTTTGTTGATTCTCGGTGAGCAGAGTCCTGTTTTAATTAATAGACGTACTTAATCATAGGAATGGAAAGAAATGATAAGTAGGGGCAGAAGGGCTTCATGTATGTGGCAGAAAAGTCTTCACTTTCTGGTTCCCCTTTGAATACAGCACTCCATTTGCTGATCTTTCCAGAATGGTAGACCAGGTGTTGAGATACAGAAATGCCCATGTTTGAGGACAGTTTGTTATTATGGGAGGCAGGGGGACATGCTCAAGCTTTTTACTTGCTGTGAGCTCTTTGGCAAGTCATGTAACTTCTAGTCTGTACAAGAGGAGGTTAGACTATATTCATTCCTTCCCTCATGTATCAAGCTTTATTGTGAGCCTGCCATAAACTGGAATTGTGTAAGAGACCCACGAGGCAGAGATGAATAAGGTGTGATCCCTGTCTTCATGGGCCTTACATCTACTGAGAGAGGAAAAGATACAGACATAAAATTACAATGTAGATTTGAATAGAAGGATTTATATACTTTGGAGATTGGATTTATCCTGAAAACTTTGGGGAAGTCTTTGAGGGTTAAATCAGAGGTGTGACTACATCAAATGTGTGCTTCAATTCGGTCACTCCGGATACAGTCTGGCATGGACTGGAGCAGTCCTGGGCTATGGGAAGAAGAACCAGTTAGCAGAGTGTTGCTGTGATCAGGGTGAGGGCTGCTGCTGGCCTGGAAATGAAGAGATTTTTGAAGCTTCGGCCTGCCCCTGAGTCTGTGATTCCCTGTCCCACTGTGTCAGTGTAGACAGTTTGAATGCAGCTTCTCGAACAGCAGAAGGCTCGTGCTTCAAAATTGCTTCCCAATAGTTGGTGAAGAGAGTTTCAGGATGATCCCAGATGGTGCTTCAACTTTGTCTGATTTTGAGCCTCACTGTGCATCTTAATACCACATACTGACTTGAGCAAAACAACAGTGTTATGGTTAAGACTGAAGCAAGCTGTTTGTGGAGACTCCCTTCTGCACCCAAGCAACAGGAATTAAACCCTCCACCTGCAGCTGAGCCAGTGGAGTGTGGAATAATGTGCTGGCAGAAACTTCATTATGTAAAAGTTCTATTGGGAAGACTTTTTTCTAGAATAACCTTGTCAAGGGAGACATTGTTACATAATAAATCTTACCAGGTATGATCTGCTGGAAGGACTCAGTGGAGAGTGGTTTCCTCTCCTTTTGTTTCCCATGTAGTTATAGAGAGAGCAATTATTGTTCTTTTAAATCACTTAAGTTTGTTAACAACTTCTAAGGAAAGGAAAGTTTCCATTTCACTTGCCTCAGAAGGAAATTGGCCATAAAGTAATGTTAAAATTTGTCAAGAGGGAGTCTGGTTCCTAATTCTTTCAAAATAATTTTATTGGGAGTGGAAATACATATATCTGAATGAACTCCAGTTTTATGGGACTCATATTTGGAGTTCCTTGGCAATGTCGCATCTGCCAGGCTGCTCTTGGGGATTTCCAGGATGTCTCACATTACCCAATATGGTGTCTTCTTTCACTTCGTACTGCAAATGATAAAGCCAGTTCATTTTATTTTTATTCCGCTTGTTTAAAGTTTTTAGCAATCAAAGCGGTGTGCTGGAAGTGATAACATCCTCTTTGTGTACCAGAACATGAAAAAAGAAAAGAGGATTATAGGAATCCATGCATGTTCCACACAACTAATGCCCCTGCCAGACCCAAGGAAGTTTTGTCTTGGTGCTCAGGCCGTCACTAACACCTTGAGGAGTTATTCCCATTACTCTCACTAACTACCGTGTGTGGCTTTTGGCTCAGCTTGAAATGTAATGAGTTTTTAATCCAAAAGTTCAGAAATAAGTCAGAGAAAGATGTAATGGAGAATAGGATACCTCAATTGAATGAGCCTGCAAGAGTGAAGGGTAAAGAAATTATCATTAGACCCAGGACCAAGAAGAAGACCAGAGGGAGAAATTGCACCAATTGTTTCTTTGCCGTTATGGGAGGGGCTCTATTTCTGGCTATGCGGACATGAAAGGCTGATTGGATTCCAGAAAGGTAAGTACAGTTGTCTTGTCAAGGCTCTTGCAGTGTCTGTGAAGGGGTCACAGTTATTTGATCTTAGTACATTTGAACGTGATTTGTCATTAAGTCAAAAATAAATGCCCCTGATTATTATCCATGACAGATGGGGAAGAGAAGCAGATGGATCTTTGTCTGGAATGAGCACCATGGTACCCCTCTGAGATGAGTGAGCTTGGGTCCTTCAGGGTGTGTGAGTCTCAATACTGAGTGGTTCTGTAAAGTAAGAGCCAATTTGTAAAGAGCCGGCCAAGCATCTTGGTGTTATGTCACCGCTTGGAATGTTTGAAGCATGGAAAGAGACCAGATCTTATTTCCTGTAGCTTCCAGGGTATTCTGCCAACACATTAACACCAAAACAGCAGTATTTCATGCAAACTATGTTGGTAGACCACATTTGAGAGCATGGAATGCCTTCCATTTGGGAAAAGCTGCTTCTGTCTTGTCCCCACTAGAGCACACTGAAAAAAGAAGCAAGAAAGAAGAGAACCAGAGGGCTAGTTCTGAAAAGCAAACCTACCTCCTACCCAGTTGTAAATGCATGTATACTCCTTGGCTTTGCAAAATCAAAAAACATAAAAAGAAAAAAAATGGCAAATATTCATAAACCTAGCACCAACTCATAAATACTATTATGAGTTTAATTTAGTTCCTCACAGATTTTTATACATATCGAATATATATATGTGTGGCATTTTAAGTATCTCCTTCCAGCTTTCATCCATACTGTAAGGCCCTATGGTGGGTTGTTAGGGTGCGTGTCTGTGTGTATATTGTATTATCAAGAGAGTGTGATCAGTGGAATTAAGGAGGATGGGAGCGTTACTGTTGGATTGTAGTTCTAAAGACTTATCTTGCTTTAATAGTGTAAAACCAAAATAGATTCCAAGTACAGTAATTGGGAAATGTGTCTTCATGTTTGTGCTAAATTCTTCACTTACTAATCCTGAAGATGTGCACATACTTCTTAAAAACGAGCTTAAAAACTGCTTTCTTTCCCTGTTGTTTACAACCCTCTAGCACTTTTCAACTGTGGTGATACTTCCATTCCCAACTTTCATCACCTGCCTGTTTGCTCAGCTACAGAAAGTGTGCCAGAGGTCCTTAAGTTTTAGTAATCATTCCCAATGGTCCCTTAATCCTTCTGGTTGCTTTCCTCTAAATTCCCCCCTAACCCAGCAGTAGCGAGCACGGACACTGTCAGAGTTGACTGCCACCTTCCTGGTCAGGGTGGGCCTTTCTCGCAGTTGCAGCCTGGCATTTGCCTTTCTCGCTGGGTGACTGCTCTGTTAGCTGGCATGACCAGATCTAATTCCCTGTCCACATACATTACAGGTTTACTTCAATGTAACTGTCTTTCCTAAAATGAAATTTCATAGCACAATAATTATTACCTTCTTATAACTAGCAACCCTTTTCTGTATATCTTTTTTTTTTTTAAGATTTATTTTATTTATTTATTTCCCCCTCCCCCCTCATTGTTTGCGCTCACTGTGTCTGTTCGTTGTGTGCTCGTCTTCCTTTTTTAGGAGATACCAGGAACCCAACCTGGGACCTTCCATGTGGGAGGGAAGCACCTAATTGCTTGAGTCACCTCCACTCCCTGCTTTATTGAATCTCTCATTATGTTTTCCTCCTTGTGTCTCTTGTTGTGTCATCTTGTTGCATCAGCTTGCCACACCAGCCCATCATGTCAGCTCACTGTCTTGCTCGTCTTTCTTAGTAGACACTTGGAACAAAACCTGGGACCTCCCATGTGATAGGCGGGAGCTCAATTGCTTGAGCCACATGTGCTACCCTGTATATCTTTTTCATCTTCGAGTTTTAGAAAACATTTTAATTCCCTTTCTCTTACTGCAACCCAAGTTATTGAATTTTATGACACTTCTTTTCTTCACAACATTTTCTTTTTGTACTCTAGGTCTCTGCGCTACCCTATTTCTTACACTTTTCAAATTTTTCTGTTAGTCATTATTTCTTGGTTTTGGCATAATCTCAGAACTCCCCTTATTATTCTTCCAGTCCATTGATAGAATAACTGTTAGAGGCACAGGGTCTGCTTCTCCCGTGACAGATACCTAACAGGGGATATAGTTTATATATCTCGGTTGGTTCCTTCCAAGTAGAGGGGTGAGTCTGAGAACCATGAGAAATCTTTGCCAACCAGCTCTTCATCAAATCAGTCCTTTATTTTGCTGCCCAAGCTCTCTCCTTCATCCTCAATATTGAAGCATCACTAAATCCTTTCCATCCGTTTATTGAAGGGCCTCCCTCCTCTTTCCCTACCTACCCTTCTCCTGAGTCTCCATCTTTATCACCTTCATACCTACACAGTCAGCCTTACCATCAACTGCTCTCACCTCCATACAGAAAATAAAAAATAAAAAGAGAAAGAAGAGAAACCACTAATTAATTGTATTCCTGTACCTGAAAATAATGTAAAATAATGGTAAGATGTGGGAAAATAAGAGGGGGGAAATGTTCTCATTATCCTACCACTTTATTTCTGCCAATGTTTTTGTTTTGCATTCTTTTTTTTTTTTTTTTAACAGAAATGTCAGCATAGTATATGTACAAAAAGGGAAAAGGGCATGTGAATTATCTGTTTTGTTTTTATGTTGTTGATATTAAAATAGCCATTACGATTTCCTGTGATTAATATTTACCTTTTATATCTTTTCCCATCCTATACTTTTCAGTCTTTCTGAGTACTTAGCATTTTATGGTTGTCCAGGTCTGCCCCTAATATTTGCAGAGCATGATGCAGGAGTTCAAATGGGGGCCCCATACATTGTAATTACTTTAATCAGTAATTATTTCTTCATTTAGGAAATATTTTCAAGTTTCAAAGGTTTCATCCAACCTATTCCAGTTGTGGATTTGATGAGAATAATTTTCTTGCTTATTTTTATTGTTTTGTTCACTAATTAAATCTTCATTAAGTCAAATAATTGTCATGTCCAGCTTGTGAATTTTCTGTGCTTGACTTTAATTATTTTCAGTTTTTAAATATGTAAACAGACTGCCCCTTTTAAGGTTTTCTATTTCTTTTTTTTCCCCAAGATTTATTTATTTCTCTCTCTCACCCCTTTGTTTGCACTCGCTGTCTGCTTGTTGTGTGCTCTCTGTATCTGCTTGTCTTCTTTTTAGGAGGCGTCGGGAACCGAACCCGGGGCCTCCCATGTGGGAAGGAGGTGCCTAATCGCCTGAGCCACCTCCACTCCCTTCTTTCTTTCTCTCTCTCGCTCTTTTTTTTTATAGCATTTTTCTTTTCTGAGTTTCCTTTTCATATATATTTTTTTCTTATAATCTTAAATTCTATTCATCTTACTTCCCTCCTCCTTCCCTCACACACACTCTGAAGTGACAGTCTCCATTTTCAGCAGAAGTACAACCCACAAATCTTCATGGCATTCAAACACAGTGGCCTTTGTGACTAGGATTCAGGACGAGAAGTGCAGGGCAGCATTTTTTCTGGGGCCTGAATGTTGTTAGACAAGAAGTGGGTGTTGGGGGACGGATGTGGCTCAAATGGTTGGGTGTCCGTCTGCCATATGGAGGGACCTGGGTTCGATCCCCGGGACCTCCCGGTAAAATAAAAATATATATATAGAAGGTGCATGGTCTGCCAGGCTCTGTGTGCCGGTGAGCCGCCAGGCTGCCAGGCTGCGGGAGCCATGCAGCAAGATGATGACGTAAAAGGAGAGAGACAAGACGAGATGCTCCGAAAGCTCCGAAAACCAGGAGCCGAGGTGGTGCAGATGGCTAGAACACCTCTCTCCTACATCGGAGGTCTTCAGGATCGAATCCTGGTGAAGACTGGAGGAGGAGGAGGATGAGAAGAGATGAAACAGACACAGAGAATTGCCCAGCGAATGGACACAAAATGGCAAATGGGGAAGGGGGGGTTTAAAATGGATCAAGTAAATAAATAAATCTTAAAAAAAAAGAAGTGGGTGTTTGGATTTTGGATCATGCTATGACAGAGAGGCAGGAGGGTACCCATGTAGTCTTTAATGCAATTTCTGTGTGTGTTTGTGACAGGCTGCAGCCTCTAAAGCAATGCGTCTCAACCATTAAATCTATTGATGAATCACCATGGGATACTATTCAAATGCAGATTCTGAACCTTTAGCTTTGGATTGGCACCTGAGAGTCTGCATTTCTGGCAGGCATCCAGGTGATGCTACTGCCAATGGTCCAGGAACTACATTTTGACTAGCAAGGCTGGAACATAATGCCCAGATCAGGGATCCTCTTGTCCAATATTAAGGGTAGTACTGTGTATGTCCTATATGAATATCGTATAACTGTAACTTATTTTAAATCCAAAATTACAATCATTGTCTTTCAATGATTCCAAAGTTAAGTTTTATTCATTTACATTTATAGTGATTTCTGCTATTTGTTACTGATATATTAGGATAATTTTCCTAGAATTTACACTTTGGATTTTTATTTGTCTTTTTTTTTTTTTCAGTGTTTTTATTTTTCCATTTCCCTTATACCTTTTTTCTGGATTGTTTGATGGTGTTTTTGCCCCTTAATCGATTGTTTTAAATCTATATAGTATAGTTTAGAAATTAAATCTTGATTTTTATTCTTTTAATGTCATTCTTGAAATTTTAACATGTGTACTTATTAAAGTCTTAAGTTAATGAATACCTTTGTTCTCCTATCAGATAAATGAAGGACCTTAGAACATTTTAAGTCCTACCAACCCAAACACTAATCTTGCAATCTATTGTATTGCAGCATTTTAGTTCTCTTTTTTAAAAGCCTAACAAGTTGGATATTAACATTATTATTGTTGTTGTTTCAGATAGCCAATGTTTATAGAGATTTACCTGCACACTACCAATTTCTCTGCTCACCATTACTTTTACAATCTAGATCTCCATTTTCCTTTTTCCTGAAATATATTTTTTAGAAGTTCTTTTGATGAAGTTCTGAGGGTGGTAAACAAAGTTTTAGATTATCTGAAAATAATTTTATTTTGTCCATTTTCTTGAAGAGATTTGTTTGGTATACAATTCAAGGTGATTAGATATTTTCTCTATCATTGTTTTAAAGACCTAACTCTTGTGTTTTCTCCCTCTTATTGTTGCTATTGAGTTGTCTGCCATCAGGCTAATTGTCATTACTTTATACATAATCTTAACCATTATCTCTTTGACTATATTGTCTTTCCCTTATTCTATCTCTTCATAATCATTTATGTATTTTTCTCACATTGCTGCATTTGAATAATTTTTTTCTGATCTTTCTTTCAACTTTCTAATTCTCCATTCAGCTGTGTCTAATCTAATATTGAACTTATCCACAAAGTATTTTATTTTAATAATTCTTTGTATCATTTCTAGATTTCCTCCTAAATCATCCTGGAGTGTGTTCTTCATTCCATATGTTTTATTTCTGCATCTGATAACTCCAGTATCTTAACTCTTTGGAGATGTAAATATTTTGTGTGTGTTTGTTTGTTTTTGTACTGGCTTCTATTCAAGGGTATTTTGTTTCCATATGCGTTTTGTTTGTGTTTGTGTGGATGTGTATGTTTATCTTGACCTCATGTTCATTTGGACTATGTTTGGGGGAATCCTTAGTGACCTGTGTTGTGAATGTGTTCTTCCAAAGAAAGTTTCCATTTGCTTCTGTCAAGCTCCTGGGGGCCTACCAACTACAAACTACCATTTTAAGGTAAAAGCCTAGACCTTCTGCACAACGGTGTGTGAATGTGAACTACAAATCTACATAGCTTTTTATGAATTCTCAAGGGAGTTTTTTCCACCCCTTCACCCAGAGCCAAGAGCAGAACAGACAGGTTTTCTTATATTTTCCTTGTTCTGGGTGGATTTTCTTTTTTTCTAGTTTACTTTTTTGTTGAGGATATGGTCTTCCAGGATCTCCCCTTCTTGCTCAGACTCAAAGCTATGCCTCCTGTCCCTCCACATGACTATTGGAATCCAAAACTCTAGGTTAAAAGATCAGCAGTTACCCTTAGGGTAGCAGCTGTCTTCAGTGCCCACAGTATCCTAGATTTGTACTCCAGCTTCATTTTGACCTCTTTGGATTTCACTTCCTTTAAAGTTAGCTCACATCATAAAAAAGACTAAAAAAAACATTTTATCCAGGGAAAGTCTAAGGTCATATATTACTAGAAGGAAAGCTAAAAACTATAACATGGGACTGTATAAGATAGTAAAACCTTATGTAAAATACAAATATGGGTGATATTGCATATATATGATTGTTTTTTTTACAAAATATAAATACAAATACTCCAGAAGGAAAAAGAATAACAGCTGTGTTTGGCAGGGGAAGCATAGAGAGATTGAGAGGTGATGAGTTTTGTTTGTTTGTTGTTTATTATTATTATTGGAATAATGAAAGTGCTCTAAGAATGACTGAAGTGATGAATGCACAAATATGTGATTATACTGAATACCACTGATTGTACACTTCGGATAGATTTTTGCTTTATTAATATGTATCAATAAAATTGATTTGTTTAAAAAAAACACAATGAGATAGCACTTTGTACCCACTAAAATGGCTAATTAAAGAACAGAAAATAACAAAGTGTTGAAGAAGATGTGGAGGAATAGGCACCCTTAAAACAAAACAAAACAAAACAAAAACACCTTTTTCCCAGCACTTTTAGGAATTTTGTAGTGTGAGTGCTCGCATCAATGCAAATTTTAAAATATTATTTTAAAATTGATATATAGTATAAAAAATATATAATATATGAAAACAAAAAAAAAAAAAAAAAAAAAAAAAAAAAAATTGATATATAGTTATCATTGTTAATTTAGAAATAGAGAACAGTTGAATGAAATAAAAATCTCCAAGAATTTTATAAGCCAGAGATAGCATATCCATTTTAAAGAT
Source organism: Cabassous unicinctus (assembly GCA_029593785.1). NCBI lineage: Eukaryota > Metazoa > Chordata > Mammalia > Cingulata > Chlamyphoridae > Cabassous > Cabassous unicinctus. The sequence goes on from JAQZBX010016928.1 coordinate 24,529, forward strand.
TTTGGAATGTTTTCTTAAGGCCTTTTTGGTATCTATATTATTTTTACATAGATGATACCACCTCATACATGTTAATTTAAAGCATAATTAAGGGAAGTGGGTGTGGCTCAATGGATGGGGCTCCTGTTTACCATGTGGGAGGCCCCGGGTTTGCTTCCCGGGGCCTCCTTGTGAGGGCGGGCTGGCCCGCGCAGCGCGGTGGGCTGATGCAGCGGGACCTCACAGCAGGGGGAGATGAGCGGACACAGAGAAAGCGCACAGCGAATGGACACAGCAAACACAGGCAGCAAGGGGGGGATAAATAAATAAACAAATAAATCTTTAAAAAAAAATAATAAAGCATAATTAAAAGATATTCATATATTGGAAGGTGGAAGATTATATGTAGAGATTGATAGCAAATAATATCAAGTGTTTCTAAAATAAAAATTTCAATCATCACGTCATCCAAGTTTTAAAAATGTAGTAATCATCAATCATTTTTAAATAACTTTTTATTCTGAAATACTTTCAAACTTACAAGACAGTTATAAAATAACATAAACCCCATAAAGAGAACTCCAACATACCCTTCCCCCACAATACCCAGATCCACCATTTTAACATTTTACCATATTTTCCATATCATTCTCTCTCCCCGCCTTCTCTCCCTCTATCAACCGATTTTCTGAACACTGAAGTGTATATTGTGTACATTATGCTCCTTAGACACTTAGTACTGTCATGTACATTTACTCAGATCAGATACAACCACCTTAAGTGCAGTTATCAAGTTCAAGAAATTTAACATTGATAAAAAACTTACAGTCTATATTTCAGTTTTTTCATATGTCCCAACAGTGTCCCTTTGAGCCTTTTCTCCTTTGCAAGATCCTATCCAGAATCATGTATTGCATTTAGCTATCATTGTCTCTTTAGTTGATCTTTTCTTTTTTAATTGTGAGAACATATATACAACATCAGCTTCCCATCTCAGCCACTCCCAGGCATACCAGTCAATGGGATTAATTGCATTTACAATATAATATTGCAGTGCCCTTAGCACCTTCCATTACTAAAACTTTCTCCATCTCCCCAAGGAGAAACCCTACACCCATTATGCATTAATTACCCCTGGCAACCTGTACTATAATTGCTGGCTATATGAGCTTGCATATTTTCCAATATTTTCTTTGAAGTTACCATGGGTCTTTAACATCCTAAATATTTAACAATCTAGTTATATATACCATTTAACTTCAATGGTATATATACCATTTTAACTTCAATGGTATACAACCAACTATAGTACTAACCCCTCCACCCCCCACCTTTATGTAGTTTTTCTCACAAATTACATATTTATACATTATGAGTCCCAAACGACTGATTATCATTACATTTAATGCATTTGCCTTTTAGATCCTGTAAGAAGTAATAAGTGTAGTTACAAATAAAAAATGCAATAGTGCTGGCATTCATGCCATTGCCCAGACTGGAGATCTTTATTTCTTCTCGTCGCTTTGAGGTTTGTTTGTTTTTTTAAAAGATTTATTTATTTACTTTATTTTTCTTTATTTATCCTCCCTTTCCTCTGATGGTTCTCTCATCTGTCTGCTCATTGCTTACTCACCTTCTCCAGGAGGCACCAAGAACCCAACCTGGGACCTCCCACATGAGAGGGGAGTGCCCAACAGCCTGAGCCATACCTGCTTCCTGTGGGCTGCAGTGTCTGCTGGCTTGTGGCATCTGCTCATTGAGGCAGGGCGGTGTCTAGCTCATTTGCAGTGGGGTCAGTGTCTGCTCATTTTCTTTTAGGAAACACCAGGACCCAAACCCAGGACCTTCCATGTGATAGGCAGGCGCCCAACTGGTTGAGCCACATCTGCTTCCTGCCTTGAGGTTTTGATCTATTATCTATTGTCCTTTCTTTTGTGGAACAAGTTGCTACATAATGCATTGTGGGAACACAGGCTTTGGTACAATGGAAACTTTCAGAAAATGACCACTTTATTACTTACACAGCACAAAGTGTCAAGGGAAGTGAACTCATCCTGACTGGTCTCCCAACAAGGCCAAACTTCTTGGGTCAGAATCAATGGATGGCAGCTCCCCATGCCCCATTTTGTGTCAGAGAAGAGATAAAGCTGTGCTGCCAAGGTTGGGTTACTTATATAACCCAGGGACAGTGGGCCCTGCCACTGAGGTTTCCCTCCCTGAAAAGCACTCAGGGCTGCATCTTCCTGGTTTTTGGGTTCAAGGCATGGTCAGGCCCTTTCATTAGACTTAACATCTCCACCAGGCTGTGGAATGGAAGCACACTGAAACAATAGAAAAGGAGATGGAAGTGGTGAGGGTGGGAGATGACTGCTGAGCATGTGTCTGTGATTTCTCCAGCACTTTTCAACCTGCTGAACTCTAACATCTATTGTAGAGCTGGTCCAGTGGTGATGAAGTCCCTCAGCTTTTGTTTATCTGGGAATGCCTCAATCTCTCCCTTATATTTAAAAGACAGTTTTGCTGGATATAGAATTCTTGCTTGGCAATTTTTTGCTTTCAGCACTTTAAATATGTCACCCCATTCTTGCCACCATGGTTTCTGTTGAGAAATTGGCACTTAATCTTTTGGGGGCTCCCTTGTATGTGACATATTGCTTTTCTCTTGTAGCTTTCAGAATTCTCTCTTTGTATTTGGCATTTGACAGCTTGATTTTAATTTGTACAGTGTGGGTCTATTTAGGTTTATCATGTTTGGAGTTCATTGAGCATTTTGGGTATATATAGTCATGTTTTTCATTAAATTTGGTAAGTTTTTCAACCATTATTTCTTTGAATGTTCTCTCTGCCTCTTTCTCTCTTTCTTTACCTTTGAGGTTTCCCAAAATGTGTATTTTGGTATGTTTGATGATGTCCCACAGTTTCTTCAGACTCTGTTAATGTTCCTTCATTCTTTCTTCTTTATGTACCTCAGAATAAATGTTTTCAATTGTCTTATCTTTCAGTTCATGATTTTTTCTTCTTCCAGCTCCAATCTTCTCTTGAACCCCTTTAGGAAATTTTTTATTTCTCTTCCTGTTGTGTTTGCTCTGTTTAGTTCCTTTTCATAGTTTCCATCTCTCTATTGAAATTCTCTTTGTATTCATCTCTCATGTTTCTGATTTCCTTTAGCTCTTTGTCCATGTTTTCCATTAGCTCTTTGAGCATATTTAGGATCATTTTCTAAAAGTCTTTGTCTAGTATGTCCCAGGTGTGGTCATCCACATGAATAGTTTCTAATGCTTTAATCTTTGTATGTTTTGTGACCTTTTGTTGAACACTGGACATTTTGGTATTTCAATGTGTTATTGCTGGAATTTAGACTCTGAGGTAACTGTTCCCTAAGCTTGTATCCAGCTAGCATTAAGATGGAGTTTTCCTTGAATGCAATGAGCTAACAAAAAAAGAAGAAGAAGAAGAAAGAAGGGGAGGAAGAGGAGGGGAAGGTAGAGAAAAAAGAAATGTCTTTCCCAGTCATTGTAGATTGACCTGTACAAATGCTTTCTTTCAGGGTTTATCTATATAAGCAGTTTAGAGAATAGCTCCCATTCAAAGAATAGAAGCTTCACTGGTCCTTTCTGCATTTGTGTCTTATCTTGCACATGTGCATGTGGCCCTAGGAATTACACCATTTACATGGATATGAATGTACCCTCTTCCTAAGAAACAATTTTCTCATGGTCAGGCACTGCACTGTATGTCCTACAGTCAGCAATCCCTTGCCCCAAGCAGTATGGCTTTACTGTTCTCACACAACATTCTGTAGAATTCCATGAGCTGCCTTCTATACTCAAGTTCTGGGACAGCAAGTCTCTAAGGCCGCTGGCTGACAGATTGGGCCAGACATACATGCTCTCAGTTTGTGCACAGGGGTTATTCTGCTCCATACAGAACCTGGACCAGGGATCTGCACTGGGAGTGTGGGTCAGCTCCATCTGACTGATGAGTTTTGGGGGAGGGCCAGCCAGGGTCCCAGGAGATCCTCCTACTTTTACATAGCTTTTTTTCTAGATTAGGCACATTTCCTGTTACTGCAGTCACTTAACTGTTTTCTGGTTCTTTGAGAAAAATGTTTTTGCCAATTCTGCTAGTTATTCAAAACTCCTGTCAGGGGATGGAGTCCTGAAGCATCTCACTCCTCCATTTTTTTTTTTTTTAAACAATTTATTGAAGTATATCATTCATACATGAACATACATAAACTATAAGTGTTCAGTAAACACCGTGATCTTACAAAACAAACATGTATAACATCATACAGGGCTCCCACACATCACCCCACCACAAACACCCTACATTGTTGTGAAACATTTGTTAACAAATCATGAAAGAGCATTGTCAGAGTATTAAGTTTAGTCTGAATCTTCCTCCCCTATACATTTTTTAAGGATTTATTTATTTACTTACTTTTACCCGCCCTGCCCCCCCATTTTTGCTGCTTTTGTGTCCATTCACTGGGCAACTCTCTGTGTCCATTTCCTGCCCTCTCTTCTCATCCTTCTCCTCCTGTCTTCACTGGGATTCGATCCTTGGAACCTCCGATGTGGGGAGAGGCATCCTACCGCCTGTGCCACCTCAGCTCCTGGTTTTTTAGTGCATCTTGTCTTAGCTTGCCCCTGTGTCACTCTCCCATTACGTCATCATCTTGCTGCGTGGCTCGTGGGGCCTGACGACTCACTCACACGCAGGACCTGGAGGCTCACCCGTGCATGGGGCCTGGCGGCTCACCCGCTCGTGGGGCCTGGAGGCTCACCCATGCATGGGGCCTGGCAGCTCACCCGCGCACGGGGCCTGATGGCTCACCCGCTCATGGGGCCTGACGGCGCACCCACACACAGGGCCTGGTGGCCCATGCGCCTTCCATATTTTTCTTTTTTTTTAAATTTTTACCGGAAGGTCCCAGGGGTCGAACCCAGATCCCTCCACATGGGAGATGGATGTCCAACCACCCGAGCCACATCAGTACCCCTGCTACATCTCCCAAGGTCAACCAAAGATACACAAAATTACAGTTCTTACCCATACAGGATGGTCATATAATAAATCAGGCTTGGTTTATCACCAGCATTCTAAAAACCAGACCTAGAGAGAAAAACTAGATCTGGGGACACACGCATGGTTTCTAATATAGTGAATGTTTAGCCTACCCTGATTATCACAAAATCAGGTCAGCAAGAATATTCGCGCTCACTCCTCCATCTTGAATGGGGTAAGGTCATTTTTTTTTCCTGATTGTTTGCCAATTTTTTAATTGGGTTATTTTCCTTTTTATTGTTGAGTTGTAAGAGTTCTTTATATATTCTGGATCAAGTCCCTTAAGATATATATGATTTGCAAATATTTCTCCCATTCTCTGGACTTTTTCACTTACTTGATGGTGTCTTTTGATGCACAAGTTCTTAAAATTTTGATTTCTCCAGTTTATCTTTTTTTGTTGTCACTTGTGCTTTTGGTATCATATCTAAAAAGCCATTACATAATCCAAGTTCACAAAGACTTATTCCTATGTTTTTTCTAAGAGTTTTATAATTTTAGCTCTTACTTTAGGTCTGTGATCCAGTTTGCATTAATTTTGCAGATGGTCTAAAGAAGGAGGTCTAACTTTGTTCTTTTGCATGTGGATATTCACTTGCCCTAGCACCATTTATTTTTTAAAAATTATTCTTTCCCTATTGATTTATCTTGGCATCCTAATCAAAATAAATTGATCATAAATATAAAGAGTTATTCCTGGACTGTCAATTCTATTCCACTGAGCTATATGCCTCTCAATCTAGCCATAACAGACATCATATGTTCTTATAGGCCTAGGAGTGGCATGAACAATGATTATCAGATGACTGTGCAGCTGAGAGTTTGGTGGTTTATATAGACTAAGAATAGGTCTTTTTTGTGCACTATTGAGTAAGTAGTTAAAAGGTTGTAAAATGTCTCAGATCTCTCAAAGCTCACACAAGCAGGAAGCTTGATTTCACAACTACTACATGACAGTGTTGAATACAAATACTCCCATGAGAGTGTTACTATGGAAAGAGGAAAAACTCTACCTCTTTTATTGCTGCTGTTGTTCTTTAGGGCTTCTTTGTTTATTGCTGGTGTTTCAAAAGATTGGATTTTTTAATAAGCAGCAAAACCTTAAGATAGATCTGAAATAGAAAGAGCCATGTGTAAGAGTCACAGTGATTTTCTATTCTTCCTGGAAGACATTCACCATTACTTGTAAACAGTGAAGATAAATGTGGTTTCTAATATATGTTTTTACGAATAGGCTGTATGTGTTTGAATTGAGGAAAAGCAGTGTCTCAAACTTTCCCCTCAATTCTAGAAACATCTGAAAGTATTTAAAATATTCCACCCAAATTAATCTCACCTCTAAATAAATCATTCCATGTCCATAGTGGGAAAATAGAAGACCCTTAAACAACACCATAGAACAGCATATTTTTAAGTAGGAGGGTCACTTCCAGCTGAGATACAGGAAATCTAGAAAAGAAGGAAAAATTTTGACCTGCCTTTATCTGTAGTTCTTTAAGAAGCACAAAGGATACAGCATAAAGCATAAATGGTACCTTCAAAAATTCAACACATAATCAAACTCCTTCTTTTTAAATTTTTGCACCTCTGTCTATCCAGTTGTGCAAAAATAGGAAAAAGGATTAAAATCTGCAACTGAGTGAGTGCCTCTAATTGCTTTATAAGCAGTTCCCAAAAATGAATCAACATGTGTCCATTGCCCCTCTATAACTCATTCTCACCATCATGTCCAGATTCATTGCTGTGGCCCTAAGCATGTGAAGTTCCTAGAGAGCAGGATTTTGTTCTAAATATCTCTTATGTAATCATTCTTTAATTCACAACCACCCTCTGAGCAGGCATAAGGAATACCACAATGAAGAAGATGTAGTCCCTGCCCTCAAGGATTGTGAGAGCTTTGTAGACCCAGCACCAAAAGATAGCTTGGCAGACAGTAAGTGATTAGTAAAAATGTGTTCATAAGAAGGGAAGGAGGAAGGAAGGAACTTAGATTCTATCCTTCATACTAGAGAAAGATGAAAGCAGATGATGACATATTGAGACATAGAGATGGAAGTGGTATAAAAAGTGAGAAGAGGTGAGTTAAAAGAAGGCATAGAGATCTGAAGAGGAAAATTATAGTATAATGTTTAAGTGCATAGTCCTATAAGATAGAGACCTGAATTGGAATCCTAAATCTGCCGTTCATTATCTGTGTGGTTTGGGGCAAGTTCACTTAATTATTTTGAGTCTCAGTTCCCTCAGATAATAAATATGAACAATAATAGTATCTATCTCATTGGATTATTGGAAGATTTAATAATATAATAGATGTAACACCTTTAGTCTAGTACTCAACACATGGGAAGCACTCAGAAAATATTAAACATTAGTAGAAGATCCTAGATATACTCAGGTTTTCTTTAACCATGTAATGTGGCCATGGAATGCAAATGTAAATCAGTCATGGGTGATAGGCTATTAGGTAGTTCTTTTATCTTTTAAACAGGCTCAAAGCAATGCCATCATGGAAAGCCTCAGTGGAAGAAAGCAGAATTCTTTTTTTGTATCATTTGCCTTCCTAATTATCCATCAATTCTCCATAGTTTCCCTCTTTAACTTTCATGAAGCTGAAGCAGAATCGTCATAAAACTTTTGTGCTTTGAATCAACTTTGGAGTTTCGTGAATGAAGTCTCATGGTAACTGACCTTCTGTTGACCCAAACAGAATCATTCCAAGGTGGGGAGGCAACACCTTCCCCCTGCCCGCCACCAACATTGGGGCGGCAGTGCTCATGACCCCAAGGAGTTTCACGTGGGGAGTTATAAGGATCAGCCAAGTGGAGAGAATGATGTCAGGCGACATGGGAGTTTAGAGCACACAAGAGGCAGGGAGGAACTTTGTACCTGACTGGGCCCAGTGAGCCTTCCCTGCAGACTTTATGGGCACCCCATTGTCACTTGTCATTCCATGGCTGAGACAACGCTCAAGGAGAAAAAAAGTCCTTTATCTTACACAGTGTCATCTCTTAGTCGTGTGGCTTCATGAGTGAGGATGGTAATGTTCCAACAGTTAAGCCAAGCTCTTTAAAACGTTGCCAGGTACCTTGCAGTGGGTGTGTGATAAAGGTATTGAAATTTTTTGAGATGCTAAATCACCATACATAGGATTGTGGGTTTCCACCATAATTATTAGTAATACCCAGCACCTTACATTCCTAACTACAATTATTAAAGTTTGTGTAGGTCACAATATACCAGGAATGTTTCCATCTCAAGGAAACATTTTGTGTTAGCCCAGAATTAGAATACAAAGCAAAATGCTTATTAAACCTGCCAAAAGGACGAGCCAACCATTTGTTTCTTTCTAGGATTTTAATATATTCGCTGATCCTTGGCGAAAGCATTTAGTTGGACATGATAACATTGAATGATATGAAAGCAAGAAAAGAAAGTAGCCAGTCTAATTTCAAAAGTGAACAAACTGATAAAATAACTAATTATCCTTTCAAATCTTTCATTTTTACACTATGAAAATAAGAACATTTTTTCTTAAATATTTGATTCTCATTTCTTCACTGATTAAAAATAAATCACATTTTGATAAATTTATTGCTAATGAATATTTCCCATAGTTTAAGAATACTGGTTTGTTGACAATTATCTGAAAATATTATTAATTTAGATAATGAATTGTGAGCAGTATTTGGATTAATCTTTGTTCAGAACATCAGTGTTTGCAAATAACATGATGTTTATAGTCAGCACATTATTAGCCTCATTAGATGTCAATGTAGTTTTCACTTAAATATTTTATAATGTTCCTCTCTAGTTGCGAATGAGAAAATGTTTTGCTTTACTTAGAACGTGGAGGTTGAGGAAATAGAATAGTTGCAATAACTTTCCATGGAACATTAATTCCAACATCCTTTTCTGCTGAAAATAATCAGTAAATTTTTGTATAACTAACTGCAAGGCCACAACATCTTCCTGTCTTCTCTCAGCACCTGCCAACAGAGGGTGCACTTGAGGTCGCCTCCAGCCAGGGCAGGGTGTCCTCCACTTGGACAGAGTGCTACATTGTCAATATAGGTTAAAACTTAGGTCTTTATGTGGAAGAATTTGGGCCAGGCTGTGTGATATATGTTCTTATAGTCTACCGTATTATCATTTTAGCACTTTTGTTACAAGTCATCAGAAACTGTATCTGGGAGACATGAGGATAAATTATAATACATTCAGTAAAACTGCTAGAAATAACAAGAAACGAGAACAGAGCACTTTGGGAACATCAGAACTAATGAATGAGAAATGTTTTGTACTGGCTATGAGGGGATTTGCCACTTGCAGAGAAACTCCATTGTATTGGTCTTCCTAAGTGGTTAATATTTTCCTGACTCTTGCCTAGCATAGCAAATAAAATCTTATTTCTTTTTTTGGGAAGTTTCTAAAGGGTCTTTATCAATGTGGATTTTGCTTTTTCACCATGTTATATAGTTGATTTTTAATTTCTCTTAGGTCTGCTATGAGGTGGTCATATAAAATAGAACAGCCTACTTCTAATTACAAATATGACATGATATTTTGGCAAGCCCAATTGTACAGAAAACTGAGAAAGCAGAATGCCCCAGAAATATTCTTAGGCATCACTTCTCCCATGAATTCTTTTGCATGGTTTTTCTCAAGGTCAGAAAGTATTATCTTCCCATCTCCAGAAAATTGCTAGAAAAGGATACATTGAATCTATCAAGTTCCCTCATAATTCTGATTATGTTTCTTTAAAAAAACAGATAACAATGGAGTGTGATGCTCTAATTGGCTTCTGCCCAGTCTACATGCTCTCCACCTGTCCTGAGTGTGAGGTCCCCCTAATACACGGGCTGTAAATAGGCAGGGGGTGATTTTCTGGTAAGGAGGATGAAAAGATGTGAGATGGTTAAAAGAGCAAAAGCCTACTACACATATTATTGAGGTCAATAAGAGATCTGGTCTTTTATAAATGGAGGCTTATATTAGAGTTAGATTTTGGGAAGAAGAATGGAAAAGAACTCAAATTCACAGTATTATTGGGTGCTATGATATGCAACCAAACATTCATTAAAAGACGTTCATAGTAATACTATTTATAATAATCCCAAATGCCCATCAATAATCGAACAGATAAAGAAATAATTCTGGTGTGTTCAAAATGGAATATCATGTGGCAGAAGAATGAGTGAGCTATAAAAGCACACGATATGGAAGAATCTCATAAAGCTATTGCTGAGTGAAAGGAGCCATTCACAAAACACACAAACTATATGATTCCATTTACATAAAGTTCAAAAATAGGCTAAATGAATATTTGTTGTAAGAAGACAGGTTAGTGTCTTCTTGTGGGTGGGGGGCTGTGAATGGGAGGGGAAGGAGGAAGGGATGAACTTCTGGGGTGCTGACAGTATTCTAATTTTTGATCTCCGTGCTGTTTACACGAGTAAAAATCTATTGAACTGCACACTTTTATTTATATACCTTTCCATATCTATGTTATACTTTGTTAAAGGTGAAACAACGACAACAACAAAAGAGCTTTGTTTACTTTCTGTAGAGATGTTGTGCAGAGGAGAGGAACAGAGCTTATTTCTCTACTGTGTGCTTATGTCCAAATCAAAAACCACCCTCACGCTCATGACCTGATGTTATGGATTGAATTATGTCCCCCAAAAAGGTGTGTTCAAGTCCTCACCCCTGGTCCCACGAATGTGATCCTATTTGGAAACAGGGTCTTTGAAGATGTTATTAGTTACGATGAGGCCAAACTGGATCAGGGTGGGCCCTAGTCCTTTATGACTTGGTGTCCTTATAAGAAGAGGCAATTCGGACACAGAGTCTGAGGGGAGAGCACCATATATTGCTGGCAAAATACCAGACGTGGGGCAGATTCTTCACTATGGACTTGGAAAGAAGCGTGGCCCTGCAGATAGCTTGATTTCAGACTTCTATCCTCCAGAGCTCTGAGACAAGAAATTCCTGTTTTTTAGGTCACAGTATGTGGTACTTTGTTGTGGAAGCTCTAGCAAACAAAGGCAATTGTTTACTGTTAGAGCACTGTTCTTGGAGGTGTGATTTGTGGGTGGGAGTGTCCTTGAGTTCTAGAAAAAAATAAAAATTCTGTGCTTTGATAGTGAAAAAAAATAATTCTTCCACTTATAAAGACAAACCTCTATTATTATTATTATTATTATTATTTATTATTATTATTTTAGGAGGTACTGGGGATTGAACCCAGGGAAGCAGGTGCTCAAACACTGAGCTACATCCACTCCCCAATGAAAGCTGTTTTTTTCGCATGTTTGTTTGAAGCAAATGTTTCATCATTTTGGGGGAGGAAAAGCCATAATGAGTGCTTCCTTTCTCTTTTTCTTAACTGAACAGTGGTAGATGATATTTCAGCTATTATCTAGCAACAGAAATTCTGAGCTTGTGTAAAAAAAAAAAAAAAA
>JAQZBX010016929.1:0-36037 GCA_029593785.1 Cabassous unicinctus
TACTTGTTCCCAAGATGCATGTCATAAATAAAAGGTTTGAAAGTGATTGTAGACCAGCTGGGAGTATATGGAAACATAATTCAGTTTTAGTGTCTAATACGGGACTGAGAACACAGTTAAGTTCAGTTTATTTTTATATCCCCTTCTTCTTGACTGGCATATCTAAAGCTACTGAAAAATCCATATTGAAGACATGAAAGAGACAAATGGCTTTGCTGAGTGATATTCTGCTTTTAACAATGAATATTTCTGGTGAATGATATTTTGCCTTTAACAATAAATACTTCACTTGTACATTTTGCCCATCTTATATAAAGACTAAAGCAAAATAAAAATGTCTCCTTCCCTTTAGCCTAGCAACTGTTTAGTTTTATGTGACTTATGGTCTTGACCCTGTCCCTGAAATTAATCATTATTTCCCATTTATTTTGCATTTATTTCACTCATATTTCTTTAGAGCTCCCATTTGTATCTTGCATTGTAATCTAGCTGTCTTCTCTTTTCTCAATAATCTTGACAGGCTACAACGATGGACCAAGGTCAAGGAAAGGACCTTTAACAGGGTGATTTGTGAAGGCTCACATTTAGGAGAAACAACAAAAAACTCAATTGTTGGAAGTAGAGATTGGGAAAGACCTGGTTTGACACAAAACCCAATGAAAGAAAGCTGAAAATTTTAGTTGACTGTGGGCTGGATATGAGCCAACAGTGTGAGAGATCTGGATGCTCAGAAAGCTGGGTCAGGCTGAGATCAGTAAAAAGGAAACATGAAGCATGGGTCTGGGGCCACAGTATAAAGTGACATTGAGAAAATTTAATGTATCCAGAGAAGGATGATCAAGATAATCTAGAGCATCTATCAATCAATAAGCACTATTGTGAGTTCTATAGCAAGGCCCTGTGCTAAATCCACTGAAACTGGCTGATGGAACTTGCTATGGTTTAACCTGAAGAAGACACTAGGAGAGTCATTAAAACTTTCAGTTACATGAAGACCTGTTCTTAAGGGAGAAGGAATATTTTACTCAACCTTTACTCCATGTAGCCAGAATACTGGGCTCAGATTAATGTTTAAACATTCAAAAGAAACCCATTTAAAACATTTAAGGAGATTGTGTGATTATCTGTCAGGAATACCATATAAGAATTTGTTAGGGAATGAGAAGTAGCATGTGAGATATTAGCATACATTTATTAAAGTTTACTCCACTGCCAAGAAATCTAAGCGCTTTGCATGATTATCTCTTTTAATTTTTACAAGAAGCTTGTGATGTAGGAACTCTTATTGCCCCTACTCATGAAACTGAGGCATGGAGATACGGAGATTTAATGAAGGCAGCATAATCTCCCGACACTAACCACTGTCTCTAGTGTCCCTTCCAGCTCTAGTTTGAGAGAATCTACACTTTTAGTAATTCTAGTGGAGAAGGTGGGAGAGGTAGGAGACAAAGACATTTGAGGAGGAACTGGCAAGAATTTACTATACCTAAATGCAAAATATTTCCTGCTAATATTCAACATTATTCTTGCCTCTTCTAAGTTCTCCTCTCTGTGGAAGAGGCTGGAAGTATGGGAATTGCATTTGCCAGACTCCCTTGCCAGCAGGGTTTAGTTTGGATTTCACCAAAAAGTAGTACTTGCAAAGATTTAGAAGGCAGAAAAGAAGTTATGATTCCTCCATAGCAGCTGTGGGCAGGTGGGTGGGACCAGCAGACCATAGGAGGGAGGTTTGCCTATGGCTTCTAAGCATGCTCCTGAGAATCACTAACTTCAGTGCAGTCTGGAGCTGACTGAGATAATTGTCAACAGTTTCCTACAGTTCCTGCATTCTGATTTCTGGAATTTCTCTTAGTCACATATATCCAGCCCTTCTAAAGGTGTGTAAGCCTCTGATATGCTGCTTTAAATCCATATTTGCTTGACATACCACAGGTAGTTTTTGTTTTTCTGACTGAATACTGACTCATACCCTGTGGACAAAAGATAATTCTTCATTTACTTGGGAATATTTTGTGAGTATAAAGTCCTGATATTCAATGTAGGCAATGACCATTAAAGGATGAACTTAGGCTATAGATATGAGATAAGGGGAGTAAAAGTGGTCAGAGAAAAGTAAACATCTTGCACTATGGCCCTCCCTGTACTCTCTGCCTAGGTTGAGTTAAGTGTTATCTTACAGCTGTGCTTCCGTAGGCCTTTGTCCTACATCATCATCATCATAAAACCATGGTACTAAATTGTATGGTACTATAAAGAAAATACCATTTGGAGTCAAGTGCTTTAGACTTATGTACACAAGCAATTTGCTGTAAGCCCTTAAGTACATGATTTAGGCCTCTGATTTATGCCCTTAAATATAAAATGTGGAAAGTATATGATGGGGATTGAATCACGCCCCCCACAAAAGACATGTCCAAGTTCTAACCCCCAGTCTAGTGGCTGGGAACCCACTTATAAATAGGACCTATGAAGATGTTTTTATTAGTTACGGTGTGGACTCATTTCTGAATAGGATCTTCAGGATCTTATTTAGATGAAGCCAAATTGACTCAGGGTAGGCTTTAATCCACATGACTGGAGTCCTCATAAGAAAAAGAAACTCAGGCACAGTCAGTCAGCAGAAGCCAGAAGCCAGTAGAAGCTAGAAGTCAGTGGAAATCAGAGGAGCTGACATAAGAGAGAGAAAGAAGGTGCCATTTGTCAGGGGATTGCCAGAATACCACAGACTCTGGGAGTAAGAAAACCCAGCCATTTCCTTGACAATGGACTTCTAGCCTCCAAATCCATGAGACAATAAATTCCTATTGTTTTGTATTTGTCATTGCAACACTAGAAAATCTGAAAACTTTTGTGAAGTTGAAGTAATATCCAGGATCTATGGACACCATTAGCATCACAAGTTCCCAGAAGATATGGTGGTCTTGGTTTGGGATCCCTAGAAACAGAGCCTGAGACAGAGATTCTGATGCATGCTATTGATTGAGGGACTCTTCAGGGAAAAGAAAGACATACAAAGGAGTTGGTGAATGCAACAAAGGCACGGGGAAAGAGTTGAGCAAGGATGTGGTCTCAGGCAGTCTCAGTTTGGCCTGATCCACTGAGAAGGAGGCTCGGGAGTATTAGGGACTTTGCAGAATTCTCCTTTGAGAGAAGGCTGGATTTTACACTTCAAATTAGGCTCTCTTTAGTTTTGGGCACCCCCTGGAGAGTTGGCTGTTGTCACCTAAGGGCAATTCTCTGAAAAGGGGTGCATTGAGAGCCATTACCAGTAAGCATTCAGTGCAGTTTGGGTATTAGTTCACCTGCCCAAGAAATGGTTTCTGGAGCCAGGATCCATCAGAAGATAAAGGAGATCCATCTTCCACAAATATATTGGCAAATATATTGGCAGGAATATATTAATTAAATTAGCATTATATTAATCAGAGTTTACTTAATTATTTCACTAGCTAATTCCCAGCTTGGTCCAGAGAAATAAACATAAAAAATTCAACTGTAGAGAAAGTATAATTCAAGAATGTTTCTAAGTGGAATTGATATTGGACTGTGTTGGGAATTGAACCCTTTCTCCCACAAGACATGGGCCTGCGGGTATGAACTTATTTGTAAATAGACTCTTTAAAGATCGTGTTAAGATGAGGCCAAATTGAAACAGGGTGGGCTTCAATTCAATTTGACTGGAGTTCTGATAAGCAGAGAAAATTTGGAAATGGAAGGAGAATCATAGGAGGAACAAGAGACAGATCACCATGTGGCAGAGGCAGAGATTGATGGCCAGCAAGCCACCACCAGAACTCCATAGACATCAAACATGGCGTGGCCTGCCAACACCTTGCCATACCTGTCATTCATTCCAGGAAGGCCTTTGGAGCCAGAGACACCTGGGTACAAATCCCTGCTCTTGTACATCTTACATGGCTTTGGGCAAGTTAGTTAGCACTTCAGTGTCATAATTTCCTCAAATTTAAACAGGGATTAGAAATCACCAGGAGAATTAAATGAGTTGACTTGTATAAGCAGTCTCTTTCATATGGTAGGTGCCCAGTGAATGGGAGGTTTTATTATTATTGTTACTCATGATAGCTCCTTAACAGAAAACCTATTTCCTGTCTGTTTAAATCTTATCTAACCTTCAGGTCCAGATAAAGTTCATCCTCTCTAGAAAGATGGCCCTGACTAACCCGGCATATCATATCACTCTCTTGTGAACTCTCACAGTGCTTGCAATTTGATCACAAGATTTAGTAATTATTTATATATTGTAGACTGTTGTTTCAGATGTGATGGCCCCCTCTCCCCATCGTAATTATAAATATTTGAAAGTCATAAGCCATGCCATATGTATTTCTGTAATCCTCAACTGTGCCTTGCACACATTAGCCTTACATAAAATTTTTTTGAAAGTCTTAGAAGTAATTTCTAGTGAATATATGGCTGTATCCAGGTAATATGCCTATAACATGAAATATCTGATTCATGAAACTCCTTTTCAGGGTGATCATCTGGGGAAAAGCATAGGAGAGGAATATACTGCAAGGATTGTAAATCTCAGCTTCTTGAACATTTTAGTTAAGGAAAAAAACCTACAAAATGATGTAACGGGTTGAATTTGGAATGCTGTGAATTCTACACATCAGGCAGAAAGATTTGCCTTTTTAAATTTTAAGAATAGCAACCATATTTAACCAAGAAAGATTAGTTTTTAAGTAATATCTACTGAGTATGACTCAGCATGAGCTTTTCTTTGGGTGTTTATAATCAACTCTAGTATAAAATACCTCACTGCTGTCTATGAATAACTCACAAAATTAGGGATTTTTCCCTCTTTCTAAATTGGATGTACATTCTATAGTCAAAAGCAGGCAGAAAAAAATGAATAGAACAAACTCATGCTGACCCCAGAATGAATTGAATTCTATTTTTTTTTCTACAGGAGATCTCAAATAATATAAAAGGATGCATTTTGTACTCTAAAAGTGTTGAAGGCAAAATAAATCCTACTTGTGAAATTTTCTTTCCTCTAATTGTGTAAAATAGGGTCAAATATCAGATAAGAGTTTGAAAAGCACCATGTCTACTATATTTAGATATAATTATAATTTTTCAAAATTTTATTAACAACAAAGTCATATTATGATAGCAAGATACATTAGCATATTTATAATTTTACCCTTTGTGCCTAGCCAATGACTTTCAGGCTCTCTAATTTGAAGAATCTTTTGTTTAACTTTAACTACCTTCCCATTGCTAAGGACATTACTGACCTCAGTGTCAGACAACATTATCTACTCAGTAATTTGCACCAATAGCCTCATTGTATTTCATTTAGCAGAATGCTTATCAGGGACAGACAGGAATAGAGAAATCCACAGCTTTTCGTAAAATAAATTGAAGTAATAATAGTAATAAAGATAGGTTGTTAGGAAACAGATTGGTAAAGCATGTAGACAAGTGACAGAGAAAACTGATATTTTACCCTTTGATGGCAGTGCTATAACTATAATATAGCTTGGCTGTTCCAGCAATGAGTGGTTTTTGGTGAGGGATATGGGAGTTACTTAGGAAATACCAGTTCTGACATTTGGAGTTGGAAGTAAAGGACTAATACCATTGCTTAAATATTCTATAAAAGATGTGGAGGTGAAAAAAAAGCAGTGGGAGCTGATTATGAAGGTCTCTGAACCCTAGTGGTCATAGACGTATAAACAAACAAGCACAATACACACACAAAAAAATCCGACTGTGATAAACACAATGTAGGGAGTTGAAATAGGTCCATGCAACTGAGAGGGACTATTTGCTTATTTTAGTTTTGGTAGTTAGGAAATGTCTCTCTGAAAATGTAACATTTATCTCAACCTAGAGTGGCGAAAAGAAACCAATCCTGAAAATATCCAGATATGCCAGGAAGAGGGAGGGCAAGTGCTAGCATAGCGATGGGGATGGGCATGGGGTGTTTGTGAAGGAGCTGAGCTGTGGGTAGTCATAGCCTAAGACGTTATCTTGTTTTCTCTCATTTTACCTAACCTCATCTCACTAAAGTGAGGCCTGTACTTTTCTCCAGATTTTACTGCCATTTCTGGAGAAGATGGAATAATATCTGGTATAAAACAACTACCTTGAAACACCAGATCCCAATTTCTTTTTCTTAAAGACAAGGTCAGAATTAAGAAATATATGGCTTTGGTTGGCCGAGCATGTTTACCTCCAGCTCGCCACCATCTGTAGAGGAAGAATATGCCTCAAGCAAATATGTGTTTCCTCTTTTACCACACGAGTCCAATCATGTCCAGGATTCACTCTTCCAAAATTTCCAGAAGCTTCTCCACTTTCACAATCTCCCCTGTAGCACTGCTAGTGATTTCGGTATTAGAATTGGCCATCCTCTCTAAGTTTTTTATTTTTTTATTTTTATTTTTTAAATTGTGCTATATATGGCTTATATCCTTGAATATTGAATTTTGAAATAGAGACCTTTTTGATTTAATACTGAAGATGTTACCTGACTTTTGGGCAGTTTCATTGTTATCATTATTATTTTCACACTGAGAAGGCTCGAAGTTGAGAAGGAAATAGCAGTTGAGTTGGAAATGATACCATATTTTAGAATCCTTCATGCTGTGAACCTTTAAATATGTATATTCCTGACTTGAATTTTTTGCTATCATTAATCACTAGTTTTATGCACCCACACTGCCACCTTTCTTGGTCCCCACAGCATGGAATAAAATTGAATATGCCTAATGAGACTATGGCTTCGTGGAATCTTAACATTAAATTTAGTTCTTTACATGGCAGGATAGTATAGGAGCTAAAAGGGCAAGTGCTGGAATAAAACTCCATTCAAATTCTGATTCTGCCCATTACTAGTTGAGGGGCCTTGGAGCAGTTACTAATATCTTGCTGTTTCAGTTCCTCATCCATAAAATGGGATTAATAACAGTACCTTCATCACTGGGCTGTTTGAGGACTAAATGATAATTCCTGGAACATGGCTAGCTGCTTGGGGTGTATAATCAGATGTCTATGAACATTTCCAAAATGTTCGTGTGCCATGGAGCTTATAACTTCTTGTGTATTATTTTGTCCAGAAGTGGTGGAGTCTAACCATTAAAATACAAAAAGTTCAGAGCAGAGAGAAAAAATGTGCTATTTAAAACTATAAATCATTCCAGCTGATCTTATACCGAAGGCACCACTCACCTAGATTATTTTATTTCTTTTTAGAAATATACTCTTAATCCTACTCTGACTGAGAGCCTATTTATAAAGAAAAAACAAACAACAAAATTAATTTAAAAATTGCTGAACATCACTGTACGGCAAAGTAACAGAAAATGATGAGTTGGTAGATGTGTCAGTTTGCTAGGGCTGCTGTAACAAAGCACCACCAACTTGGTGGCTTCAAACAACAGAGCTTAGCGTTTCACAGTTTTGGAGGCTAGAAGTCTGGGCTCAAGGTGTTGGCAGGGCCGTGCTCCCCGTGAAGCCTGTAGGAGAGAATCCTCCTTGCCCCTTCATTGGCGTTCCTTGGCTGGCAGCTGCAGCACTCCAGTCTCTGCATCTCTTCTCACACGAGGTTCTCTCCTGTGTCTGTGTGTCCGAATTTCCCTCTTACAGTGACTCCGGTTATATTGGATAGGGCACATCATAATTCAGTTTCGCCTCATCTCAACTAATTGCATCTTCTAAAACCTTGCTTCCAAATGTCATAGTCATGGGGCTGAAGGGTAAGACTTGAACATATCCTTATGGGGACACAATTCATGTCATGACCGTAGAGTCCAGAGCACTCGAGAGCTAAGACAACCCTTGAGGAAGCAAGGGCTCATACACATGAACTTGGGGGTTTATGGACAAAAAGTCAGCCAGGGAGAAACCCCCAGGGTTTCCATTATTTTCTCTGGGTATTTAAATGAGATGCTTGTCACCTCCCTCCCATTGAAGTTTGTAGTGCCTATGTGCCTGGTATTTATAAGAAATAATGTGAAAATGCTTGTGTCCCTCATCACAGACATTGTTACAAAGAAAAGTCCACCTTCATAGGAGGTAAGATGGGGCTGGGATCGAAATTTCCACAAGAATCAGGAACAAAAGAGTGAGAGAGGCCATGAGAATTAAAGACTGGGGGATTTTCAGAATTGCATGGACAAACTCTATCAAAGGACAGAGTCATCCTAATGACATTTACCTAAATTTTAAAATAGTAAAAAGTAGAATAAAAACAAGAAATGTAGGGCAGATATGATTATCTTTCAAAGTAAAATCAGAGTTTACAGTTTTTTCTGCTGGATTGTGTGTGTGGAATTCAAAGTTACTGTGGCTTTGATTTGTTGGCTCTTATTTCTCTGATACATTCAAATTACAGAACTGTTGATAGATTTGTCTTTGATTTTTAGGTGATAATGAATGCAAAATTATAAATAATCTGAAGCATTATAATGGCAATTTTCCTAATACCATTATATTATGAAAGAGAGATCAGATAAAAACAAAACAAAGCAGTATACATACATGGACACATACACACAATCATAAACACACATGTATGTGGAACAAGTCATTTTGCTACTATAATCTTAAATATATATTTAAGATCTATAAAATAACTCCTTTCAGGACTTTGTTTTAGTGCTATATTTCCCAGTCAATACTTGACATTTTTTTAAAGCTTATTTGCAGAGAGACATCTTATTTTGGAATATCTTTTTTTTTTTTTTTACCATGAGCAATGACTGAGAAAAAAATCAGAAATGCAAGGTTTCAATATCATTTTCAATTTTTTCAGAAGGAACATAAATTGCAATAATTGTGAAGCATTATAATTTCAGAAAATGTCAGTGGAGCTAAAGCATGACTCTCTGATATGTTTGAATACATAATGGAAAAGACATCATAGGGCAATTAAAGGGAAAAGGTTAAAAAAGGCGTGAATTCAAATATTGGTTCAGCCACTTACTAATTCAGTGATCTTGGGCTGGCTGTTTAATATTTTGAACTTCATTTTCCTTGTGAGAACAGGTAATAATTACCTTTCAAAACTAATTTGGATCAAATGCTATAATGTGCCTTGCTCAGTGCCTGGCACATTGTAGATGCTTAATAAGTGGTAGCAATTAATATTATCATTATTGTTGCTATTATTATTAGACTTTGTAATGAGTTGATTGTTGTTGACTTCCATTTGGCTATTGGTTCAACAGCAGTTACATGAAAACCGTTTTTCAATATTCCCCAGTTAGAATGTCAAGTTAACCTGTTAAAGTATTTAAATCCATAAAATGGGATCATTTACTTCCAAGTGCTCAGATATTAATATTGTATACATTTTTAATCGGAAGGAGAATACAATTGCAGCAATATAGAATCACAAGTTTTTGTGCTGGAAGAGACTTACAAATAATTTTTTCAAGACATCCCCCACTCGCCACCCTACCAACCTCTCAGCCACCTTTGTGGCTAAGGAAACTCAGGCCAGGAAAGGAAAATACATTTTTTTACAGCCATGCAAATAATAACAACTGTTGTTGAGTTAGAACAAGAACCTAGGTCTTTGGTGACCATTCCAGTGCTTGCACCTTTAAAAACAGAAAATACTGGTTGGGTTTGTTAGTATTGCAGCAGCCTTTGCTGGTTTATCAAGAAAAAAATAGGATATTACAAAAGTTAATTACATACAACCAGCCAAGTAAAATTCTCAAACTATAATTCATGATAGAATCTTTGTGGTTTCCATGGTAATGGAAAGTTGAGAGTTTTCAAATAGAGCAATCTTGCACAAGAAATGTATCTGATGATTTTTCAGACATCTTGTAAGTGGCTAATCAGGCCAGATCTATCTTAACATTACTGGGAGCTGAATGTCAGAGATAAACGCAAACTCCATTTCAGTTCAATCCAGTGTACAGTACATTCGACACTTACAATGTGCTTGGCTCTGGTTGAGGCAGTGTGCTAATAAAATATATGAAGAAGACAGAGTCTCGGTCTTCTAGGAGTGTACAATCTAATAGAAGCAAATTACTGTGAAATATCCTTTTACTGATGCATTTACTCATGCAGTAATTTGAACAAAAGATTTCTAGGTATAATAATTTATGTCCAGTCCCCTATAGTCATGTCGCAGGCTGAATTATAAACAAAAAAACAAACCAATGACAGAACAACAACAATAGCAATGCACCCATGCTTTTCTATTATGAAGCTGGCAATTACCTTATCGCATAGAAATAACATGACTTTTGTTAATCGTTGAAGTTGGAGGATGGCTCTGTGAGGTTCATTATACTGTTTTATTTACTCTTATATTTTATAGTAACTATAATAAAAAGTTAAGGAATAATAAAAAATATATCAGTTAGCTTCAAATAACAAAATGTACTCTAATGTAAACTGGCAAAGGGGGTATGACAGAAAGATCCTGGGTAGTTCCCAGAATTAAAGGAATTGCAGAACATCAGTCAGGAATAATATGAACCACGGAAGCTCAGGAGCATCTCACCAATTCAGAATGTTAGATTGTCCGGTAAGAACACTGCAGTGCGGTACGTTGTTCTAGCTACCTTCAAGTCTACTTATGATGCATTCTATTAAGAGAGAAAATTTGATTGAGCTAGCTCAGAAAATACTCTATTCTTGTGGCCAGGATGTGAGAACATTTCAGGACTAATTCTAGGCATAAGTAATATGAAGACATCAAAAGTCACGGAATTTATCTATAAGGAAGTCATGATCTAATGGGAAAAAATAAAACAGATGTCAGGAAAAGATAATAAAGTAAAATAAATGCAATGGGAAAGACATAAAATACAGAGGGAAGTAAGGTAAGTGGAGGAGTATGAGAAGTCATCCTAGAAGGGATGTATGACAAAGCTTGAAGTAGAATTGGTTGTTTAGATTGTGCGGTAATTTTAGACAGAGATATTTATGTGTTACATATGTATTGAGAATTTAGGCTTGGTTCCTAGCTGAGGCTCTATTGGGATAGTGAATATTCAAGGGTAGTTTTGATTACGTCTCTCAGGGCCAAGGTTGAGAGAGACTTGCAGGATGGGTTTATTTCAGCTTCAGCTTTGACTGAGGACCTACACTTTCAGGATCACTTGTCATCTCAGTCCTTATAGATACTTACATTAGAGTCTCATTTGCATTGTCATACTACTTGAAGTTCTTGGGCTACTGGTTTTCCTGCTTTATTTTTCAGGTCTTCCAAAAAAATCTCATCATAGATTACTTTCTTGCATGGTTTCCATATTGAAATTGCAAATTTGTTCTCATTGGGATTTCTTATTTTATGAGTATCTTGTGTGCTTTGACTTTTGAAATTTCCTAGTATTTCTTTCTGTTAAGGCCATGAATTTCACTGATCCTAAAACCATTTTTACATTTCATTTAGTTGTACATATATGTTATTTCGTATATCTTTTAGTATGTACTGTAATTTATAAAATTTTGTTTGGATGGATGGAAGGATGAATGAATGGATGTTTTCTTTCTATATAAAGAAACCCCTATTTTACTGGACAAAGAATGAAATCAAAACCACAGTGGTAAGGT
This sequence comes from Cabassous unicinctus, assembly GCA_029593785.1. Lineage (NCBI taxonomy): Eukaryota > Metazoa > Chordata > Mammalia > Cingulata > Chlamyphoridae > Cabassous > Cabassous unicinctus. Next base: position 11,557 of record JAQZBX010016929.1, read on the forward strand.
ACTCAATTTGATTTTTTGTTTCAGGATTTCCATAGCCCATAAATCCACATTTCTAGATTGTATAGTTTTGCTGCTTAGATTACTCATGGGAGAGTTATCCAGAGGTGCAGGCAGAAGACAATATCCCTTCATTCTCCATGGGCAAAGGGTAGGATTTTTCTAGTTTCCTTACAGAAGGGTTGCCAGATAGCAAATAATAATACAGGAGGTAGACAGAACTTACTTATACTAAAAAAGTTATCCATTGTTTATCTGAAATTCAAATTTAACTGGACATCCTTGTATTTTATCTGAAAACCCTACCTTAGAGTTTCTACATATGATCCATGTTTCTTATTGAAAACTGCCATAATTTTAAAATTATAAACCATTTAATTTATTTGGAATTTATCTTGTTGTATCATTTGAGGAATAAATCCAATTTTATCTTTTTCCACAAGGCTATTGATTTTGATTTCAACTTTTTCTTAACTATTTTTTCCATATACATTTAGATATATTTCCAGATAATAATCTGTGCCATTATTCCATCAGTATATTTGTATACTGACATCACAATTTTAATTATGTGAAATTCATAATATGTTTTAATATCTGATAGGGCTTGCTCCCCACTATATATTTTATAAGCATATTCTAATCTTGTTTGGTTGCTTGTCCAAATTACTTTTATTGTCAACATGTTTATTTAAAAACCAGAATTCTTAAATTTATACATTAAAGAAGGCCTGACATCTTTATGATATTGAGTCTTTTTTTCCAATAATATGGTATATATTTTCACTTGCTCAAGTATACTTTGTGCCTTTTAGGATTGTTTTATAGTTATTCTCACAGAAGGTCTGGAAATTTCATGTGATGCTTACTTCTGAGCCTGTCCTTCCTCCCTCCCTCCCTCCCTTCCATCCTTCCCTTTTTCCTTCCTTTTTCCATCCTTCCATCCTTCCATCCTTCCTTGTCATAAATAGTTTAATCTCTTCCATTAATCTGTTCCATTATATCATCTACGTGGTTTTTGTTTATATATATAAAGCCTATTGATTTTTGTGTGTTGATTTTACAACATGTTACTTACTAAATGACTTTATTTTTTGGTAGTGTTTTTCCATTGATTCCTCTGGCCTTACCAGATATATAATTATATCATCTGTACATAAACATGATTTTACCTTTTCTTTTCCAATTCTTTCATTTGTGCAATTGCATTGTCTAATACCTCAAATGCAATGTTAAATAAAAGTGATTGTAGGACATATCTTGTAATTTTCCTGCATTTGAACTGAAATTATATTCATAAATCATGATCAATGAATAACTGTCACATTAACAATGACAAAAATATAATCAAAAAGTTATTAATTTTAAATGTTTGATATGATCTAAATATATATAATCTAGTTAAGTGGTATCCATCAATTGCTATTTTATTGAGTGTATTTAACTTGAATAAGTGATGAGTATTGATTTTGTCAACTGTCTTTTCTGAATCCGTAGGATCATATGCTATTCTCCTTACTCTATTAATATATTATATTAATAGATTTCCTTATATTAAAACCATTCCTATATTATTCCTCAAAATAAACCTCACTTTATCATGATGTATTATTTCTTTATATGATATTAGTTTGCTAATATATTTAGGACATATGCATTGATATTAATAAGTGAAATTGTTTTTATTGTGTTTTTTTGGTGATATTTTTGTCAGGTTAGGGGATTAATATTTTACTCCCATTATAGAAAGAATTTTAAGATTTTCTTTTTCTATACCTTGGAATAACCTAAGTAATATGGGGATTTTCTGATATTTTTAATAGAATTCCTGTTTGAATCTATCTAGTCTTGGTGCTTTTTCATAGAGTTGGTCTTTATTTGTCTTTTAACATGCAGTATAATCAATAAATACGAAAAAAAAAAAAAAGAAGTGAAATGTGCCATACAAAGAAATTGCATATTGTAATTTAATGTTGGAAAACAATCTGAAAAATGTTTACCTTGGTGTTGGGGAGAGAGTTTCATGGACTTGGAAGGAAAGTTTCTGGGGGCAATGGCAAAGTTCTTTCCTTGAAATGAGTTTGGGTTACACACTTGCAGTTATCTGATGGCTTTAGTCACCTAAAGATTTCAGATTTTGGAATGATTATATATTGAATGCAAAAGAGCAAAATGTAAACTATTCATAGAAATAAAAATTTGAATAGCAAAAATGAGCAAACAATATGAGAAAATTCAGTACAGCCAGGCACTTTTATAAACAAATGGAACTTATAGAAATGAAAATTATAATTGTTGAATTGAAAAATTTGATGAAAAAATTAAAAATCAGATTGACTCACATGAAGGGAGAATTGTTGAATTGCAGGGTATATTTGAAAAAAAAAACAAACTCAGAATATAGCAGTGATAGAAAATATGAGATAAATCAAGAGATATGGAGTATTTAATGAGAAGCTAACATAAACCTAAAGAAAGAATCAGAAGAAAGTAATGGATATAAGATGGCATAGTTATTGCTTGAATTGAAGAAGCATATCAGTCATACATAGAGAAAATACAAGCACTAAAAGGAGGAAAAATAAAAGTAAACATTCATTACAATATGTTATAATGACACTGCTAAGTACAGAAAAAATAAGCAGATTAAATACAATGTGAAAGAAGATCATATGCTAAAGAACAACTGTATGACTGTGAGCAGACTTCTCAACTAGAAGATAGTGGAAACCAGAAGATAGAGGAAAAAGTATCTTCAAATTACTAAGAGAAAATATACTAAACTTTGATTGGTATATCCAGCAAAAGTGTCTTTCAAGAAGAAAAGTAAATAAAGATATTTTTGGGTAAACAAATAGCAAGAGAGTTTGCCCCTAACAGACCTACACTAAAAGGACTTTTAAAAATGGCTTCATAAAGGAGGAAAATACCAGAAAGATGGCCTAAAATACATGAAGAAATATCAAGCGAAGAAATATCAAGCAAATAATAAATTCTAGTTTAATGTAAACTATGTTTATAAAAGAGTAATAACTAAGGATTTTTAAGCAGTACTAAAATATGGTATAAGAATTGTAAGCTAGTTAGGAGGATGGTGACCATAGCAAAAATGTAGCAAAGTCTAAACTTTTATTATTTTTAAGGGATACATTATTTACCATGTACACTGTGAAGTTAATCATAATGCAAATTTTCAATGTAAACCTCTAAAAGACTAGAAATAGGGTGCAAAAATTCTAAACTAACAAAAAATGCCCAAGGAAAAATGATGATCAAACAAAAACACAATTCAAAAAAACGCTAGAAAGAAAGAAAAAGGAACATAAAAGTAGGACAAAATGAAAGTAAAAGATAAGATGTAGGAAAAATACACACAAATCATCAAATATACCAGTAAATAAAAGTGAATAAATGTAAATCATTAAAAATCATCCAGTTAAAAAAAATTGTCAGGTTGGAGGGAAGTAATCCAGATGCCTAATGTTTATAACAGGTAATCTGACATAAGAACCCAGAAAAGCTGAGAGTGACGAGATCAAAAAAGTGAAGCCAGGCAAAAATAACAATGTAAATCTCACTGTAATGTCAGACAAAATAGACTCTTAAAGCAAGGATTGTGGGAAGATGGTGGAGTAAGGAGATCTAGGAATCAGTCCTTCCACCAAAATTACTAGTAAACAGGCAGGAACTGGCTGAAACAACGATTTAAACTCTGGAGGCCAGAAAAACACTGTATAGCATACAGGGAAGAGTGGAAGGAAGTGGCTGATAAATTAAAGAACAGTAAATATCTCTCTCTGCCGGTGCCCATGCCCCATTCTTGTGGCAGGTCTCCATGGGATCCAGCCCTTTGCTAGCTTGCTGCTGGCAGAAAGGGACATAAAAATCCTCTTCTCCAAGGCCAAGGGTTGGCATGGCTAATTATTGATCACTGCTTTTGATTAGTGACTTCATATCAATGGGGACCTAATTATAAGAGAAGCCATTGTTTCACCCACCTGGACAAAAGCAGTGGCAGTAATTGTTTTAATTTAACCCAGACAGAAGCAGTGGCGGTGTAGACTTAAGAACTCAGTGCTTCCTAAGAGTTGCAGGGGACAGTTAGCTATAGGGCTACATTTGCTGGGCAGGCCAGGAAAGAGCTCAGCTTTGGGGAACCATCTGAGAAACTCTTGGTGCCCTTCCTGATCCCCTCCCCAGGGAACTGTGGAGCCAGTCTGTGCCCCCTTTGTGGGTCCCTGGCCCTGTTACAGCTGTGAAAGACTGATTTGGGAGAGTCCCCTTCTGTGTGCCCCTCCTCCAAGAATTGGCCCTCCAGGAAAAACCAGTTTGAGACAATGAAAGGAGTGTTAGAAACTACAGAGGTGACAGTCTGTGGTGAAGTCCTGACAACTTCAAACATCTGGGATAGGGAGAGGCATGACTCATGAGAACCATATGGGACAATGAAAGTACTGTAAACAGGGAAACTCCAAAACAACTAACAAGCAAAATCCCAGGACAAGACATAGGCCCAGAAAGATAGGGAAAACTCTGCACAGTGCATTTGACTTGGGCAGTCCTATCTGATAGGAGGGATGAAGCTCAAGAAAATCTCCGTGTTATCACCAGCTGGCTACAAAACCAAGAAACAGACATCTCAGAGAGTAAATCCCAGAGTACACATTTTAAAGAGTACAAGGCAAACAAAGAAACAGGAAATGATGGTCCATCCAAAGGAAGAAGATAAAAATCTAGAAAATACCAATGAAGAATAACAGAATGTGGATATGTCAAATAAAGACTTAAAAAAAAAAAACTATTCTTAAAAATATTCAAAAAGATTAACGAGAATACAGAGAAAGAACTAAAGGATATCAAGAAAACAATGAATGAGCAAAATGAGAAGAGAAAGAAATTTAAAAGGAACCAAATTGAACTACTGGAGTTGAAGACAACAATAACTGAAATGAAAAATTCCAGGAGAATTTCAAGAGCAGACTGGATTTGGCAGCAAAAAGAATCAGAGAACTTGAAGACAAGAAATTGAAACGAGTCAGGATGAGGAGCAGAAAGAAAAAAGAATTATCAAAATTACCATCAAGCATTCCAATGTATGCATTATGGGAGTCCCAGAAGGTAAGAAAGAGAGAAAGGGCAGAAGGAATATTCAAAGACATAATGACAGAGAAATTCCCAAACTTAACAAAAGATGTGTATATGCACATCTAAGAAGCCCAGAGAACACCAAACAGAATAAACATGAATTAAAATACATCTCATCAGTTGGTATCAGCCAGGGTTCTCTAGGAAAACAACTGACAGGATATATCTTTAAAAATTATGAGATATTATAAAATTGTCTTGTGCAACTTTGGGGGTGCAGAAGTCCAATTTTTATAGGGCAGCCAGGAACTCTGATGAAGGCCCCAGAAGAAGCTTGTGGTCTGAAGTAGAAATAGAAATTCTCTCTTCTGACTGCTGAAATCATCACTTTTTCCTTGAAGGCCTTCAACTGATTGGATGAACTGCCACTCATAGCTGAAGGCAATCTCCTCAGTTGATTATAAATGTAATCACCCACAGATTCAATCAACACACTAATGATTTAAGTCTAGGACATGTCCTCCCAGTAACAGGCCAGTGCTTGCTTGACCAAACAACCAGCATATATCCCAGAAAAGCATATTCTTAAAGTTAATCCATTCCTGTGGGAATGGACCCATTATAAATAAGATCTTTGATGATGATACTTCAGTTATGGTGTGACTCACCTCATTCAAGATGGGTCTAAGTCCTCTTACTGGAGTCCTTTATAAGAGAATGAAATTCAGACAAAGAGAGAAAGCCATGGAAAGAAGAAGTTGAAATAAGTGAAACCCAGAAGAGAAGGGGGAGACACCAGCAAGTGCTGCCATGTACCTTGTCATGTGACAGAGGAGTCAAGGATTGCTGGTAGCTGGTCTTTGGGAAGAAAACATTGCCTTGATGATGCCTTGATTTGGACATTCTCACTGCCTGAAAACTGTAAGCTTTTAAGCTAATAAATTCCCACTGTTAAGTCCAATCCATTTTATGATATCTGCTCTCAGCAGTCTAGCAAACTAAAACCACTCCTCAGGGATAGTTAGTGTTTTGTTGTTGGTATTGTCTTTGAGGGCTTATCTGTCAACTTTTTACTTTTCCAGAATACTTTTTCTCCCAAATGGAGACTGGAAAAAGAAAAGAGAAGAAAATAGCTGCTTTTGTCTGCAGGGGCTTGGAACAATGGCCACCCTTAGAGATGGCTCCCCAACAGCTGATCCAAAGAAGTGACCAGTGATCTGTTCACACGCACCTGGAATAAGGAGGACTATGTCCTTATAGTCCACTTTGACACTGGCAAGCTGTACCTGAATCCCACTGCTGCCTGCCACACAGTTGTGGGTTGATGGATGGTAGTGGCTACCTGGAGGGTGAAATTCACTGGTATTTGCTGCAAATTACCAGCTTCTTCCTGCAGCTCTTCCCTGGAAGTTGCACAGTGTTCCACTAGACTTCAGAGTTCCAAAATAGTTGAATCAGATGATTCTTGCCAGTTCAATAGTTGTTTAGGTGGTAGGACTGATTCCTATGCCACCATCTTCCCACACCCCACCAATGAAAATGTACTTATTTTTAAGGAAAACTTCGATAGTTGCAACAGCAGAGAGAATGCTCTTTTTTAAAATTTATTTAGAAGTTTAAAGCAAATAATTCATATACATTACTTTTATTTTAAAATAAAAAGTAGTATAACAAAAAGGGCATCCTGAGTATCTGGTTAGATACCCAAAATATTGTGCTCTGTTAGAGTCCTTATAAATATGAGTCATGGCTTTATAAGAATAAAAATGGTTACTACATTTCTACCATTAATGAAGACTTTGAAAATTTCAGAAGAATTAAAAGGCTGGGAAGAACTAAAAAATATGTAGTCAGCCATGAATTCCATTCCAAAATGAAAGTATGTGGGAGAAAAACTTTTCTTTGATTTAAATGTTATAGAGGAAATTTCTTAATATTTTGGTAAATTTCCTTCTAGGACATCTATCTATTATCTATCTACCTATTTTCTATCTACCTACCCATCCATCAACATATCTATCATCTATATACTAACCTAAGTGGAAGGCTTTTAAATTTCTCAATTACAATATGAATTTAAAGAACACATACATCTTCAAAGAAAGAGACTTTAAGCAAGGGATTCCAGGCAGGGGTGTTTTTTTTCCTTTTCACAATATAATACATATTTTGATAAAGCAGTAAACAGATCTTGGTGAAACATAAGAAATACAGGCAATTTCCATAGTCTAATTCATCTGATTTTCAAAAGAAATGGAAAATTAATTCATATGAAATATGAGGGCATTTGATGGGATTTTGACTAAGATTGTCCCATAACATCTATTTTAAGGATGTATCATAATTGATTTAAATATTCTCCTACTGCTGAATATTCAGGCAGTTTCTAGTTTATATCCTTAAAAATGATTCCATTATATACATACTTGCATGTAAATATTTTTCTGAATCTCTAATTATGGTGTAAATTTGATTCCAAGTACAGGAATATAGAGGAAAATGATTTGACCTTTGAAATGCCTTTGATTGATAATGTCAAATGAATTTATAGTATTCTTACATATATATTCCCAACAGCAGCATGTGATAGCTCTCTTTTCACTATTCTTTTGCCAAGATTAAATAATCTTATTTAGGTATATTTTATGCTTTTTGATATGTAAATTCTAATATTCTGTGTATTTCTCTCTTTTGTTTCTTATTAGTGAAAGTTTTCACATTAGGATATATTTATTGAGCAACTTTTTTTCTCTTCATATATTTGCATTTATTCCTATCTTTATATATGTATTTTATTGTTTATGAGTTTTTCAGTATTAAGGTTAAAAACTCTTTATAACTACTGGAGCAAATAATTTTTCAAGTTTTCTTTGCTTTAATTATGTATTTTATTATTTTAATTCATAAAAAATCTTAAATTTTATTAGTTAACTATTGATCATTGTTTGTGATTGTTTTTTGATTTGTATAAATATAAACATTGAATATTGAGTCATGCTCCCATAAAGACATGCTCAAGTCTTAATCCATGTTCCTGTGGATGTGAACCATTTATAAATAGGACCTTTGGAGATATTATTAGTTAAGGTGTGGACTGACTGGTGAATAGGATCTTCAAAGATCTTATTTAGACGAGAGCAATGCCTTGTTCCACATGACTGGAATTCTTATAAGGCAGAACAAATTCAATTGCAATAAGTCAGAGAAAGCCACAAGAAGAGACCAAGGAGACAGATAGCCATGTGACAGAGGCAAAAGTGCAACCCAAGGAACCCCAAAGATTGTGGCAAGCTAGCATCAGAATCCTACAGATTCTGGGAGAAAGCAAACCTTGTGAATACCTTCACATTCTAGCCTCCTAAACGGTGAGACAATAAATTCATGTTCTTTAATACAATCCATTATGCAGTATTTATCATGGCAGTTGTGGTAGTTTGAGACTGAATGAACCCCAGAAAATCATGTTCTTAAAGCTGGCTCATTCCTGTGGGTGTGAACCTATTGTGGGTGGGACCTTTTGATTAGGTTACTTCAGTAAAGCATGGCCCAGGGTGGGTCTTAATCCTATTACTGGAGCCCTTTATAAGTGGGGTGAATTCAGATGAAGAGAGAGAAAGCCACTGAAGCAGAAAGCTGAAGCAATGAGACCCAGAGGAGAAGGGAGAGACCAGCAGGTAATGCCGTTGTGCCTCACCACATGACAGAACAGTCTAGGATCACCAGCAGCCAGTCCTTGGAGAGAAAGCACTGTCTGGTGATGCCTTGATTTGAACATTTTCACAGCCTCAGAACTGTAAACTTTTAAGCTAACATGTCCCCATTGTAAAAGCCAACTCATTTCTGGTATATTTCATTTTGGCAGCCTAGCAAACTAAAACAGCAGTCCTGGGGAACTGAGAAAATAAATATTTCTAAGATGACTTAATTCATAATAGTGTATAATACTTTCTTTACCCTATACTGTATTAAGTTTTTGTATGTATACCTAGACCATTTTTTAAAGAAATTTTCAATTTGTTCTATTGATTTGTTTTACAATTTAAAGCCAGTACATACAATTTTTCATTACTATATTTTAACACTTTTGACCTTTAAGAAAACCATAAGTCATCCCTGCTGGTAAAAAAAGATCCCTTATCTAAAAGAACCATTTTATGGTGGTTACCTGTAGCAGTTTGGCATTCTGAAAATAGATATTGGATTATGTTTGTAAACTGGTCTGTACATGGGCATGATTAAATTATGATTAGGGCTTTGACTGGACCACATCAGTAGGATGTTGAGTCCCTGCCCCCTTGGTGGGTGGGGACTCACAGGTAAAACTACACAGCAGAGCAGAGGAGTGAGTTGGAGTTTAGATGCTGAGTTTTTGAGCTGGAGCCTGGGAAGTAAGCACACAGAGGAGAGGCCTTGTAGAGAGAGCAGGGCAGCTGAACCCAGAGATAAACAAGGCCTGGGAAGAGAGGAACCTAGGAAATCTGAACCCTTGCAGACATCAGATGCCATCTTGCTCCAACACCTGGCAAAAGACTTTGGTGAGAGAAGTAACTCATGCTTTATGGTCTGGTAACTGTAAGCTTCTACCCCAAATAAATACCCTTTATAAAAGCCAACAGATTTCTGGTATTTTGCATCAGCACACCTTTGACTAACTAATACATTACCTATATATAATAATTTATTCTAAAACTCAATGTAAGTATTTTTTGTCATTCTACAAAAAAGCAAAGATAGGACTAATGCTGTTTTTGAATGTGAAGAATGATTCACTAACAAACCAGTTTATAAATTGCATCTACCAAGGAGATATTTAGAAAGGGAACATTAGGGCATGAAAACCCATTTATTTTAGCAGAACTTTGTAAATTTCTGAGATCATGTTACCACCTGTTCTTTCTGCTCCTTCTCTCTGCACTCTTCACAAGGAAGCTATTTTCTCATCTCTAAGGAATTTAAGTGGCACCAAGGAGAGGGTGTTAAATGAACCTGAGGTACCGATGAGGCATTAACAGAGAAAAACAAAGCTTAGGACACAAAATTGAAGTGCATCGTGAATCACAATTAAGATATCCTTGCAATGCAATTATTATGTCAAAAAGGGCAAAAATTTTAAAAAGAGTTCACAAGAAATTAAGATTGCAGAAATGCTTTACTTTGAAGTTAATCTAATATCTGGGTGCAAAGGCTTATGAGACATATATGAATATTTCAAGGATGAAATGTTCTTGAAATCCTTAAGATGGTAAGACTCTAAAATTTAAAACTACTTATATGCTTGCACTGAATCGGTATATTATGATATAGATGCGTATCGGATTTGTAGTGTGATATTTTTTATCTGAGCTTGCTTTGGCTCTCCATTTGGAGTGATGATTTATTTTTTCTTTGTAAAAGCATTTTAGACTGAGGGGTCATATGCTACTAAGACGGGCAATACTTCCACCTACATATACCCTTAGTGTCTATTAATTTGTATTGGATTTACTGTTTTATGATGAAGAACGGAGTGTTTTGACGAGGCTGGCGAGTTTGGTTGGGAGCCTAAGCTGGAGCAGAGCAGAGCAGAGGAGGATGGAAGAAAGAATATGGTTTCTGTAGTTACCCATCAAGGTTTTTATAGTGAGTTTAAGACAGAAGATTGAGGCTGTTTTTTTTGTTTGTTTGTTTTGTTTTAAATGAGAATCACAATTGTGGTCTATAGTTGATGAAGCACCTAATCTGTTCCTTTAGAATGAAAATGTGTATTGCCCTTGAAGTTTGCAAGCTTTGGAATGATTCAGAAAAGCACTCTGGATTTCAAAATTTACCTATTTATAAGCTATTGTGGCAGAGATAAGAATTATCCCAGCAAATTCCTGGTCAGAGGACACTGACCAGTGGTGGACACTATGCAATGACTGTAGCTGCCAGGCTACTTCATGGGCACGTGGAATGTACCCATGAGGTGATTTTCAGAATTATCTGGGGAACACATTAGGAAGAGACTATTATTTGGGTATAAAAATAAACCTTGCTGTATCTTGTAACCATTGGGTGTGTGATCTAGGGCATTTGGTTTACATAGTCAATGAATCAATGCATAAAGTTTAAAAAAAACATTTCAATGCTTCAGATTCTCCTTTAAAAATAGGGATAATAACAGAAACTATTTCTCAGGGTTATTGTAAAGATTAGTAGCTAATATAATATGTAGTAGAAACAATATTCATTACACATCTGTGGTTGATATTCAGACATAGTAATCCCTGCTTTTGAAAAGCTTGTATTTTAGTGAATGAAAAGACATACAAAGGGATAATCACAATATATCACATCAATATGATTATTAGAGCTACCTAAAAAAAGAGAGTCATTCTTTCTGTATTTGAGGAGTTGGAAAATTTACTTCTGGACTAAACTTCAAAAGGTAATGGTTGCATGGCAAATGGAGATGGGGAAGCCATTCAGAGAGAGAGAAGAGCATGTGTACAAGGCAGGGCTGTTGTAGGGGAAGGCCTGTTCAGGAATGATCTACAAACACGAATTGTGTGTGTGTGTGTGTGTGTGAATGCTCATGAGTTGGGGTATGAGAACTGTAAGGAAGTAAGAATGGAGAGGTGAATGAATCTATTACATAACTCTTCTAAGTTCCAGTAAAGACAGGGAACTCTTGTTTTAAAAGTTGTCACTGTTCATACCAACAGGTATATATAGACCTAGAAAGAAGGCATAGAATTCCTATTCACATAGAGAAATCTAGAGGGAAAAGAAGGCACTGAAATATTCCCCCAAAAGAAACATTAACAGGGTGGGATTGAAGACATAGCTACCATTTGGAAAAGACAGAGAAATTATTTCACTACAGTTTTCACTTTTGAGCCTTATTGTAAAACATCAGCAGGTAAAATCTAAATTAATATGTTTTGTGAATATTCAGAGTTATTCTATTGAGATTCTATCACAGATGAGCTTTAGCAATCTTTTTTTTAAGTTTTAATTTTTAAAATATTTAATCTGTGCTTAAAAATTAATTTATATCATGAAAAATGACAAAGCTCCACACTAAATCATAACTGTGCTTAACAAGATAACACTTCAATAGATGAACTCCTAGCCTTTTTTTTTCATAGTGGTTTGGTTGAAAGCAGACATACTTTTTGTAATCTCATAATGATTAAAATTAAAATGACCTTTTAGTATTACTTTATACCAGTGCCTACAGTTCTGTGATTTCACTATATTCTTAGGATGGATAAGTTTTTAAAATGTTACAATAAAAATATAGACAATGCAAGGTTACAATAAAACTATGGCATTCATATGTTTATATGATATTATGTTTCCTGATAATTGCATTACAAATGGAGGCTAGAATGTTCAGTATAGAATTTTAAAAATATTTTTCCTCTCTGATAAATCATGCTTAACAACATGTTCACATTTTAAAATTTAGAATATAGGGTTAACACAATAATATGATTTTTACCTTTTATGAAGCTCTGAAACAAACTTTATATTTATATTAAATCTTCAAATGACAGATACCTTAGTAGAAATGGCTTTTGACTGAAAGTCAGGTGTAATATGTCTAATCCTGACAATGGGTATCCTTGGATAAATGGCTTACCTTTCTGAGTCTCCATAGTATCTGTATAACGAGGGAGGTTAAGTCATACAACCTCTTAGATCTCTTTCAACTTTGAAATGATCTGAAATTTCTATGCATTTAGGAATCAAGGAATTTGTGAGGTGTTATATAGTTTTAGTACATATGTGTATTTAAGCCTACATAATATTTTGGTTTGTACAATACCTTTAGAAAAAAAATTACCAATAAAACATTGATTGCTATTAGGAACCAACTTTCTTTTGTAGTTAATTTTTCTGAGAAGTCAGTAATTTTGATGGGCAGGCAAATAACATCATATTAGGTATAGAAGCCGTTGTAGTATAATAATAAATGGATTTGCTTGCCTAGTGGGAAGAAACTACATGAGATGATCAATAGAACATTGGTTCAAAGTAACGTGATAATTTCTATCCAGGTTTAGCAAATTGAGCAAATATTTTTTGACCACATATATTGGTCCAGTCTCTACTTTAGGCACTGTGGAACTCTTTTAAAGGATAAAACATATTTTTAAAAATAGCATTGCTCCCTTTACTCCTAGAGACAAATTTGTAGTCTGAATAAGATTTCTTTACTCAGTGCAGCAAGGGGAGCCTTCTAGAGAAACCATGAGGTGCTTCCCAACAGGAAGGAGGAAAGCGTCTGTCGTTAGGTTGGTGTTTGCACTGGGGGATTACGATGAAGCCCTAGGGGAAGCAGTGGTCAGTTTTAGATTGTTTGCTCTTTCTGAGGAGAAATTAGTGCCAGTGAGGATTATCTAAGGATTCGGCACTGCTATGAGGCAACAGCAGCTTAGTAACTGGTTATCCCTAGTAATATGCGGAAAAAGCAAAGTGAGTCTAGTGTGTTATTGGAAAGAAAGTAATAGTTACTCAAAGAGGAGGTCATTGTGGTATTTTCAGTTGTGATATAACCTCGGGGGAAAGAGTGTTTCCTTTACATTTGCCACTGGCTTTATTAATGTGTATCCTCCAAGCCTGCTTAATGACAAGGCTGTTTTTATTTTCTTTTTTGTTTCACTCTGAGCTGATTTGAGTCTTTTAGTCCCAGGCAAGTTTCTACTCTTTCAAATATAATCAGGAAATAATTATTTAGTTGGTTAATATGTTTGTATATGCCACAAAATATAATAGTTTAAGGAAAGAGAATTGATAGAACTTATGGAAGGTGTTGAAATTTTAGAGGACTGGGTAGTTCAGTCCAATGGCACAGAGCTGACAGGCACTAACATGGTTTAATATCCAGCAATAAAACTGTACTTAGCTGTAATATTTAATATTTATAAGCATTAATTTCTTTTTTTTATAAAATGCAGTAATAATTCTTTCATGTAGGTTGATATGAGGATAAAATGAGGTAATATATGTGAAAGGCCCTCTCCCCTACCTATATACATAGTAGATACGTAATAAATTCTTTCCTTAATCTCTTCCCCCTTTTCTTTTTAAAAACCCTTCTGTCATTCTTTCCTGCCTTTGTGGTCCCAGATGGAAATAGGTATTGTAAAATGTTCAAAGGCAGAATTTGATTTTATGATTTTTACTGGACCAGTAATATAATCCTTCCCATGTTCTTGTTTCCAGCTGCAACACAGGTTTTGGCCACTTGCTTAGGGAGGGTCCCAGTTGTCATCACCATTGTCCCATATTGCAACTCTGCATCCGTCTCAACTTCTTCTAGGGCTGAAGGTCAGGCTGTAGCATGGCTGCAATTGTACTTACTGTGATGGCAGCCACAGAGACTCTATCATCCATGTCTAACTCAACTGGAACCATGGACCTATGGCTTTCTCCACCCCTTCTTAATTCAGATGAAGTATGGCACAGAAATTGAATTTGACTATCCTGCAGTTGATCAGAGCAGCAACCTAATAAACTCTGGAAGTATGGAGATGTTGGTGGCAAGGAGACAGGAGATCAATTCCTCTCTCTTTGTCCCTCCATTAGTCTGTTCTGAGGTGTAGAGGTTCCGCAAGACCTGTCTCGAAGACGACCTGTATTGCTGAGAAACCAGCTGTTTTCATTGGAAGTAGCAGCCACCTCAGACACTCTCCACCTTGATTTTTTTGTCTCCTGTCCTTCCTCCCTACTTCTTTGTTCTTCAATCTTGCTGTGCTGGAATTGTACTTGTTAGTAACGTCTTAGCATGTAAAGTTTCCTGATCCTCTGTTTTCCAGGGGACAGAGAGAATTAAGAAAACTGGTACCCTGATTTACTCTATAAAGATCCACAGAACAGAAATTTGAATCTGAGTTGACCATCTACCTGAGTTCTTCACACATCATGCTGAGAAACTTCAAGCCCTACTACAGGCAGAAAAATCCTACTCAGAACTTGGGGAATATTTAACAGCAAACACAGTGAAAACATCTGGAGGATTTAGGCCATGGGGGAAGTATATAAAGCTGGCCAAGGGAGAATTCATTGACATAGTAGATACTTACCTGTGACTTGAGATTTGATGTTTTTACAGCAACACTTGGAACAAGGTTCTAATAATTTTCTGGGATGGCTCCTTGAAGCTGGTTATGAAGATGACCTAGAAAATTGAGGCAGAGATCCAGAAATTCAAAGATATTACATTGAGGAAGTGATTAGAAGACTCAGAGAGGTAGAATTATTAAAGGATAGACAGCATTTTCCATTTAAGAACTGAGAACTGTCAATCTGCAAATCTTTCCAAGAAAGACCTAGAGGATACTCCCTTCATTAAGGCTTCTGAGAGGCAGAATATCCTCTGCGGGAAGTCCTTGAGGAAAGCTCTGTAATGGCACTGCTAATATACATGGCAAAATTCCTCTGGTCCTTCCTCAAAGGGACTTGCAATGATTTACCAGAGTAACTGTGCACTGGAAAGGGAGAGATAGCTAGATATGAGGCTAAAGCCACAGGAACTGTAATTGTGGAAATTTAAGGAGGCCAAAGAACAAATAGAGTTTTGGTCCAAGTTCATCTCATACTAAATCCAAATGATCCATGGATTTATGCTATTGTTATTACCCTGTTCCAAAATATTTTATAGAGAAGTTATTTTTAGTAGTTTTGTAGAATCTTCACATTGGCTCTTGGCTAATGGAGTTAGAGACATTGTGATAGAAAATACAAATTTCACCTCCACACCATCAGGTCCACCAAGATCAGAAATAATGTAAAATCTTAAAAGGAATTACAAAAATCAATTAATTTTTGCAGAGGAGTGGTAGTGTCATATCTTCATTTAATACATCTGTCTGAATTCTGTAAAAACTAGACAGAACTTGGCCTATGAAAACAGGTTATAATAAACTTAACCAGGTTGTAGTTCCAATTGCAGCTTCTATGCCAGATGAGTATCTTTTTTAAAAAACATTTTTATTGAACTTTATCGTTCATACATGAGCATACATAAACAATAAGTATATAGTAAAAGTTGTGAACTTACAAAACAAACATGCATATCATCATACAGGGCTCCCACACATCACCACCACCAATACCTTGCGTTGTTGTAAAATAATTATTACAAATTATGAATGAGCATTGTCAAAATATTTCTATGAACTATAGCCAGTATCTTACATTTGGTTTATTTTCCCCCAACCCACCTGGTTAATGACACCCTGTATTAAGATTATATGCTTGCTATAGTTTAAGGAGAACATTCTCATTTATTCTGTTAACCACAGTCCATCATCCACCACAGGATTCATTGTGTTATACACTTCCATGCTTTGCACAATCCATTCAAAGTGTACAATCAGTGGCTCTCATTTTCATCACAGAGTTGTGCTGTCATCACCTCAGTAAATTTTAGAATGTTTTCATTACTACAAAAGGAAAAATCCTATAGCTCCTTATATACCCTATTGATGTCACTTAGAATTGATATATCTGCTTTGCCATTGCTGGAAAAATATTACAATATTATTGTTAACTATCATGCATAAGTTACATTAGTAATTTGTAATTAGTAATTAGTAATTTTCTTGTGTATCACCATATTCTTAACACCTTGTAAAAGAAAAACATTCTTATAGTATTAACCACATTCTTCATCCATCACTGAAATCAGCATGTTATACAATCCCTAGATCATTCTCTAGCTCCCTTTCAACTGACATTTACATCCACAAACTACCCCTTTTAGCCACAATCACATTTATAAATCAGCAGTGGGAGCTGATGCTTAATGTATGTAGAATTTTTAATGAGGTTTATTGTAAAAGTGTGGAAATGAATAGAGATGATGGTAATGGTAATACATTATAGTGAGTATAACTAACACTGCAGATGAGTATCTTTTACTGGATAAGAGAGAATTAAAAGTAATTTACCTTTGCATGGCAATAAAGCAATAACCTTTTTCTCCCTCATCTAAGAAAAATGTTAAATATTTTGCTTTAACATAATATAGTCCAATGGGATTTGATTGTTTTGATATTCCACAGAACATACTCTGGACCTTTTTATTGATGACCTCCTACTAATTCAATCCATTGAACAAAAAGTAGCAAGTATCAAAGAAGCCAAAGTGTAACTCCATGCATTACAGTGGGTGGAAGATAAACCCACAAAAGATTCTGTTTCAAGAATCCAATGGTGTTGGAAATTCTGGGACATGTTCTCTAAGGAAAGGACAAGTTGTTGCTTCTTTTATGCTCTACTAGAAAAAGGCCTAGTACTTGATGGGCTTAATTGGATTTTGGAGGATACATAGTATGCATTTGGGATTGCTACCTTGACCCATGTATGAGGGGACTTGAAAGGTTGCCATTTCAACTAGGTCTCATAGCAAAAGAGTGCACTGTAGTATTTCTATAATGTGGATATATCTGCTGTGTCACTGTGTCATATGGACAGCACATCAGAGAGTATAGACAAGAATACTGAGTTGAATCTTTGGCAAGCCCCAATAATGCAAACTGCCAGGGCACTAAAGCAAAACCACACTCTCTTTGACAGAGAACTACTCTCCATTTGACAGAATTGCTCATTGGCTGCTTTTTGGTCCCAGGACATACCTGGCTATGGCATACCACATGATTAGGTGACTTGATCATGATCTTGGTGACCTTTCTTGTGGATGTCAGCATGATTCTCTTTCAGCCACCCCAGTGTTTACACAATGACCCAATGAACATAGTGGTTATTTTGGTAGGAGCAAAATCTATGCATGACTCTAAAAATATGGACTCCCTGTCAGCAAGACTGATCTAGCTCTTACCATTGCTCAGTGCCCAAAATTCCAGCAGGAAAGACCAAAGCATAGTTCTTGATATAGCACTATTCCATGGGGAGAAAAGTTAAACAGCAGATAACAAGACAATTACATCAGACTCCTCTACCTAGGATGGGGCATATACAGTATAGGTTTCCCTTTCCTATCTGCTATACTTTCTGAGCCCCAAGTTTCCCAATCAATAGACATAATAATTCACACAACTTTTCCTCAAACAAAATAACTCATTTTAAGTTGAATAAAGTGGTCCAATGGACTCAGGACAAAAAATGTACTGTTCTCTCCATGTGACTCTTCACTATCACTGAGAAGCAGCTGGCATAATAAAGTGCTTGAACAATCTGTTGGTTACTCAGCTAAGATGCCAGCTTCTTTCATTACAACATTTCTCAATGTTTTAGAAATCATACAATGCTAGGAAAAAAGAAAACTATGAAAGGCAATGTGGATATACATTCAGGCGGTAAGTGGCAGAGAACAGGCAATAATGAGTATGGTGCTATAATGCCTCTCTTATCAAAAAACTATTCCCTTTGTTGACACTTACCAAGATTTTCAAAACATTTACAATGATTATGATATTCTACCAATTTATTTAGAATACAATTTGGCACATCTCCTGTACATTACTAAAATTGCTATATTGAAATTGGGATAGTAAATAAAATTTGTATACAAACACCAATTGAGAAATTTTATATTGAGAAATAAGTTGCATGACATAATGATATTAAGCACTGAGTTGTTCTAGTCCTTAAAATTGAGCTAACCTTGCATTCCTGGGAAAACTTGATTTAGTAGTAAAGTATTTATATATATATGTATATATATACATTTATATATTACATTAATAAACATATATAATATATAAATAAATATTAACAAAGTAAAATTTTATATACAATCTCTCTATATATATGTTTTACTTTGTTAATATTTTACTAATTTGGTATTTTTAAAAATAAGTGCTATTGACTTGTATATTTCTTTTAAAAAACAATCTTCAATAGGAATTACTTTCAAGATTTTGTTAGCTTCATAAAATAAATATGTTGGGATTGTTCTTTCATCTCTTCCTGGGAAGATTTTAGGTCCTGTCATATTGTATTGGAAAGTTTTGTGCTAATTATAAAGTGAATCAAATTTCAATAAACCCACACATGAATAATTCACTGGAACAAAACTGATTTTCTGATCTTAAAAAATTATTGGCAAGCAGTACATGTAATTTAGCAATCTTCTGTGTTATGATGGTCCATCCACTAAGGACCACATCTCATCATTGTTTGATATGTTACCTTAAAGAGTCTCCATCAGAATATGCTCCTTAACCAGGAATTGCCTAGATATAATTCCTATAATTTTTTACAGCTTTATTGGTGTATAATCAATGTGCAATTATTTATGTATTTTAAAGGGCAGAATTTGATGAGTTTTGACATATGTATACTCTCAAGAAACTATCTCCACATTCTAGATTAAGGAACATATCCATTACCCAAAATGTTTCCTCCTTCCTTAACTACTTATCCCAAGCAACAATTTGTTACTTTTTAAAAATTTTGCTTATTTTTAAAAAAATTATTAAAATCTTTCCTTTTTTCCTATCAGGTTACAAAGTCAACCACCATAACATAGAACTTATTTTGAGAGTCAGTGATCTTGGAAAGAGCTTTCTCTATAAGGTACTGGATATTTATTTTTCTGTTTTCCACATTTCTGTTACACTCATTTATTTTTTTGCAATCCAGAAAGAGTGAGCATGACTGCTTAGCTAATGGCTTGTTTCAAACCACAGAGCATGGTAATTTGAAGCAGCATATGCTCTTTCTCTTTGATAAAGCTCACGGAGTTTGACTTTCCTAGAGTTAATGATATCTGATTTGCAGATGTTAACATGGAAACTTAAGAATATAATTATTTGAAAATTAATTGATGATTTTTTCAGTACGTCAGAAAAAGGCCATATATGTCGAATATATGTTGATTGGCCTGCTCTGAATTAAGAAAAAAAACAATAAGATAGCCTGATGTGTTTCTTTGAAGATTTTTCAGATTGATGAATCATATACTTAAAATGTGGTTATAAACTTGGTGTGTAAAATAAGCTCAATATATTTAGACTATGGGATTTTAAAATGTCATGGAATTATATTTTAATTCTTTAATGATATGTGATTGAATCATGTCTTCCATAACATCCTTGGCCTCTTCAGGATCTTTGAAGCAAATCAATAAGATATTGTTCACAAACCACTTTTTAGTCATTAAATTTTTAAAAATCCATCAAGGCCAACATAAAATTAACATTATTATTATCAAGACATATGGCACATCAGTTCTACATTATAATTACCTTGTGGAGATTTCATTTAGTGAAGGATGAGACAGACTATAAGTGATAAGGAAAAAGAATAAAGCAGCTTCAAGGAATCCAAAATCTAAACAGACAGAAGTATTGTTCAATTTTGAATAAGGTATTAGAGTAGGCCTCCTTAAGACTGTGGTATTTGAACAATGACTTGTAAGGGCATCTACTAAGCAGATAACTATGTGAAGGTTTTTCCGAGGGCAATGACCTTGTAATGAGAACATGCTGGGTAAGTTCAAGGAACTGTGAGGGGACCAATATGGGCAAAGCAGAGCTTGTGACTGGGAAAGCCAGATCATTGAGGGCTTTGTAGGATACAGGAAGGATGTTAACTTTCATTCTGAATTAGGTGGAAGGTCACTGTATTCGTTTCCTTAAAAAATCACCACAACTTGCTGGCTTAAAATAATAGTAGTTTATTCTCTCATGGTTTTGGAGGCTAGAAGTGTGGAAACAAGGTGTCAGCAGGGTCATGGTCCTTCTGAAGGCTCTAGCAAAGAATCTTTCCTTGCCTTTTTTGCTTCTGCTATCTCCTGGAAATCCTTGTTATTTCTTGGCTTATATGGACATCACTCCAATTTCTAGCAGATCTTCACATGTAAGCCTTTGTGTGTATCTCTGTGTTTCTCTTTATTTCTTATAAGGACACTAGTGATTGGATTTAGGGTCCACCCTAATCTAGTATGACCTCATATTAGCTTATTATAAATGAAAGGACCCTATTTCCAAATAAGGTCACAATCTTAGATTGTGGGAGAACATGAACTTTGGGGATATGCTATTCAACCTACTACAGGCACTAAAGGGTTTTCCCCAAAAAACATATTTGAGATGACTCTTTTTAAAAAGGATCATGCTGGCAGAATGATCAGATTAGGGTGGACACAGGGAGAAGAGTCATTAGGGTACTGCCACAGTCCAGGGAGAATTGATGGTGGCTTGGACCCATATGGTAGCAGTAGTTATGATGGGATATGACCATATTCTGGCTATGTTTGAAAGGTGGAACAAACAGGGTTATTTTGATAGAGTCAATGTGGGATGTCAGAAAAATACAAGCATCAAAGTTGTCACCTAAATTTTGGCCTGCTTAAATGGCCTTCAGTCATATTTCTCATAACTTCTCACATCTATGTATATGTTCTAGCATTACTAAATTACTTACTATTCCTTAAAATTATTATGCTGCTTTTTGATTGCCACTTCTGTGTCTTCTCCATGCTGTTCCCTTTCCCAATGCTTCCTTCTAATTATGACATAATACTTATAACATGATATATTTTGTCTTCTTAAAATCTGATTCCCTTCTCTTTTTGTGAGCTTTTAGAAGGAAGTTACCACATTTTCTCTCTCTATTCTAACCATTCTGCACAATACTTTGTACTTGGGGAAGCAATGATGGTCAATAAATATCTATTGAAAGAATGAAGAATCAAACTAGTATAATAAATTCTGCGACGAAGTGTTCAAATTTAGCTTGCAATATTTTAAAAAATCCTTTTTAAAACATGTATTATCAGAAATATTTATTTGAATTAAACAAAGACAAGCATATTCTCTCATCAAAGTCAGTTGTGTATGATTTAGTTTGATATTGGAATTATTACTTGTATAACTTCTGTTTAAAACAGTTTATTTATGTATGTATTTATTTAGTAGTGTTTCGGTTTGAATTTTGTGAATACCAGAAAAGAAATATATTGAACTAATCCATTCGTGAATGTGGTGGCCTTTTGATTGCATAGATTCAGTTAAGGAACCTTGATTAGATCATTTAATTAGATTGACTTTGATTGGACTACATCAGTGACGTGTGACCAAGGTTGGGCTTCTGCCCTCTTGCTGTGTCTTATATAAACTGAGAATACACAGAGAGAAAGACAAAACACAAAGAAAGGAAGCCTTCATTTTGATTCTGCCATGTTAGAGAAAGGAGAAACTAGAGAGAGAGAGGATTCCAGGTTTGCCTATAGCTTCAGAAAGAGAGAAAAGTCCTGAGAGGCTCAAGGAGAGAAGCCCAGAGAGAGATGCTGGATTGCTGACAGCTCAGCTCAGGAATAAAGTAGAGCAATACCAGCAGGCCTGCCATCTTGCTTCTCCATGTGCAGGGTGCCAGAATCACCAATAGTTGACTTTGGCGAGAAAGCATCTATGATGGTGCCTTGATTTGGACATTTCACAGCCTTGGAACTGTAAGCTTTTCCTTAATAAATTCCTATTGTAAAAGCCAAACCATTTTTGGTATTTTTCATTGGTAGCCTTTGGCAAGCTAATACAGGCAGTGAAAGGAAAGAAGTAAATTATCCCTCTGTAATGATGTATTTCACATTTACAAAACACACATTTTAAATATTCAAAACTTAGTCAAACTTTTGTTTTTCATTTATAGTTTAGGAATATAAAACCTACAAATGAAATAAAATAAGCTAAATTTAGCCACATTAATAACATTGTTAAATAAGGCATTAATATTGTAATAGAAACACTTTGGGGGAAAAACTACTTAAAATTAAATGTCAAATTATGTTCTAAAAATAAATACATGTTTATAGTTAACCCTTCCTCATCCCAAAATTAAAAGGTCACATAAAGTATTAATCACATTGCTGACAAGTGCCTCATAAATGTTTTAAATCAAATGCCTGATATTACAAATGAGAAGAGTAAATGCAAATACACTTTATAAGGATGGTAGTGCCTAAAGCATTATATGGTTTTTATAGAACAGAGAAGCAACCTTTGTTTGGTTAAAAACATGAAGCGTACTGTAATATTTAATGGCCCACAGCAAGTTGAGGAGTCTTTCAAGAGATAATTTATAAATGTGTGGGCCAGATTGAAAAGCTACCAGATGATTGCAGTGCTCTGGGGTTAGAAATAAGTGGCACCAATTTTACTCTGAGGCCTGCGGGGATGAGGGCTTTAGAGGCTGTAAGAAGACGGATGCCTCACAGGAGTACTGCCCTTTCATTAAGGTGCAGAGCCAGCATTTGATACATCAGGAAACTAGGCAGATCAGTACCCAACTTTGCACCCCTTCTTCATTCTGACCATTTTCTGGTCTTCCTATTGACCAAAGCGAAGTAGAAGTCATAGGACAAGGGAGCCATTGATGCTACCTGTACAGGTCATACTCCCTGGACAGAAATGAGGGTGAAGAAGCTTGGAGAAGGGATCCAGCACAGGGACATTATAAATATAGGGATTTATATAATATGCAAGAATGGAACCTATTAATTTGGATTTGATAAGTGGTAGGAAGGGTTCTTCTATCCCTGTTGGTTCCAACTATGATAGCTGAGGGTAAAGTACAAGAATAATGATACAGAATAGTTTAAGCTTGGTGGAAGTTGAGAGTAAAGAAGAAGCTCTTATAGACCTTGAGAAACAGACTTAGGAGAGAGAATGAAGTACTACAGATAGAAGCAGGACAAATAAGTAGTCGAGGGAGCAGAGATACTTGGGAGGTCAGGGAACACAGAGGAAGACTCAAGGAAAAAGGTAATTTTTGGTGGGTTTTCCTGATGGTAACATTGCTGAGGAGATCATAGTTGAATAATTCTGATGAGAAAAATGGTAGTAAAAGATAATACACAAACTCCATGACCACAGGGCTTTTTGTCTGTGTTGTTCACTGCTGCCTAGAATGGTGCCTAGGACAATAAATATTTGTGGATAAATTAATTTGATTGGGTATCAAACAAATAAAGATTTCAGTTGTAGTTTTGCTATATTTTTCTCTTGAATTTGGGAAGATTTCTTGATTTGCTGATTTTCAATATCATCAATGCCAAAATGATGTAATAACAACTGTTGATGGTCAGGTTCCCTGAGAAGCAGACTCTGAGTCTGAGATTAGTGAGCTGGTAGTTTATTAGAGAGTGTCATTAGGTTCAATACTTGTAGGGAAAGAGCAGAATACAGGACTGATCAGAGAGAGAAGATGGACTGTGGAAAAGTAATGACAAAGTTCTCAGCCAAACCCACTGGAGCTCTGAAGCTGGGATGGCCCTTCAGAGTTGTCCTGAATTGGCACAATATAAAGGAAGGAGGCTGGGTAATTGCACTTTCATACCTAATAGTTTTGGGATGCAGGATGCCCCAGGAAAATGGCCATACATTCCAGGGAAGGCCTAGAGCTGATGACTGTCAGCAGCCAGCACTCCCAGCAGCTAGAGGATTAGACTTTCTAGTCTTGGTAG
>JAQZBX010016930.1:0-36039 GCA_029593785.1 Cabassous unicinctus
GGGATGACTTGTTTGAGTCCAACTCTGTCACTCTCAGGAACACAGATGCCAATGAAGAGCCCACTAATTAGGCATCATTCTCTGGGGCTATCCCCACTTGTATAGGACCTGGGTGTCACCAGAGCCCTTAGGGGTCCCTCAGTGTGGGGTGATATCCACTTAGGTGTTCTATGAGATCCTACTGAGGTATGCATAAGTAGTAGCCTTTTTCTTGATTTGGCACTCACCCTGCTACTGCAGAACTTTAACTGTTTTCTGGAGATTTCAGAAAGATGTTTCTGCATTCTTGCTGGTTTTTCAAAGTTTCTGTTGGTGGATGGAGCCCTGAAGCATCTCACTCTGTCATCTTGGTTGGGGTAGGCCTTTTTCTCTTTGTTGATGGTATCTTTTGCCATACAACAGTTTTGAATTTTGATGAAGTCCGATTTATCTATTTTTTTCTGTAGTTGCTTGTACTATTACTTAACCATTGTCAAACCCAAGGCCAAAAAAGATATACCACTATGTTTTCTTTGAAGATTTTATAGTTTTAGCACTAACATTTGTGTCTGTAATCCATTTTGATTTAGTTTTTGTGTATTGCATGAGGAAGGCTCCAACGTTATTCTTTTGTATGCAGATATCCAGCTGTCCCAACTTCATTTGATGAAAGACTGCTCTTCTCTGATTTGTTGTCTTGGGACCATTGTGAAAAATGTAGTTGCTCATAATGTAAGGGTTTATTTTTGGACTCTCAATTCTATTCCAGCGATCAAAGATATGTCTATTTTTATACCAGTGCCACAATGTCTTGCTTATTGTAGCTTTGTAGCTAACTTTTAAAATCAGGAAATGTGAGTCTTCCAACTTTCTTTATTCAAGATAGTTTTGGCAGTTATGTCTTTTGCATTTCCATATGAATTTTAGGAACAAGTCTTTCGATCCAAATATTCAAAAAAGTTTTGTAGTTTTCAGTATCCAAGTCTTATTCTTCTGTTAAATTTATTCCTAAGTATTTTATTCTTTTTGATGCTACTGTAAATGGAATTATTTTCTTAATTACATATTCAGTTTGTTCATTGAATTTTGTATATTGATCTTGTATCCTGAAACCTTGCTAAATATGTTTATTATTTCTACCTAATAGTTTTTAAATGAGTTGCTTAGGATTTTCTATATATAAGATTATGTTATCTTCAAATACAGATAGTTTGAACTCTTCTTTCCTGATCTAAATGCCTTTTTTTATTCTTTATTTTTCTTGCCTAATTGCCTTGGCTAGAACCTCCAGTACAATTTTGAATAGTAGTGGTGAAAGAAGATATCCTTGTCCTGTTCTTCATCTTAGGGAGAAAGCATCTAGTCTTTCATTATTAAGTGATTAAGCGATAATGATAGCTGTGGGTTTTTTGTAAATGCCCCTTACCAGGTTGTGGAAGATCCCTTCTAATTCTAATTTAAGTGTTTTAATCATTGAAAGGTTTAGAATTTTGTCAAATATCTTTTTCTGTGTCTATTCTTTATTCTATTTTGTTTATTTTTGAATCAGAAATACCTTCATATGGCATAAAATTCAAAAGAGCATTTAGCAAAATTTCTCCCTTCCATCCATTTCTCAAAATTACTCAATTCCTCTTCTTGGAAGCAACTGATTTTTTTTTTTTTACCACTTTTAGTGTATTTTTCCAAATATAGTCTATGCTTGGGCAAGCAATTATGAATAAATATAATTTTTTCTCTTCCTGTTCCCCACAAATGGTGGTCTTATGTACATACTTTGCTGCACCTTGTTCTGTTCACTTTAATATATCTTGGTAAACATCATATATGAAGAGTTTACTCATTTAATGGCCATATGATACTCCATCATATGTATATATCTATTCTCTAATTTATTTATCCTGTCACATATAGAAGGACATTCAGACTGTTTCAGTGTCTTGCTGTTATAGACAATAATACAATGAATATTCTGCCTATGTCCTTGTGCACAGGTGTAAATATAAGAGCTATGTAGGTAGAAGAGTTATCTAAATTTCTTAGATGTTTAGTCAAAAGGTATGATGTACATTTTAAATATTTCTATTTGCCTTTTTAAAAGCATGTACCAAAGTATACTTTTACCCACAATGTCTGTTTCCCACAGCCTTGCAGTACTGTATGCTTTAAGACTTTCTGATTCTTGTCAACCTAATAGGTAAAAATAGTATCTCACTATGATGATTTGAAACTATATGGACCCCAGAAGATCATGTTCTTAAAGGTAATCCATTCCTATGGGTATGAACCTATTGTAAGTAGGGCCTTTGGATTAAGTTATTTCAGTAAGGCATGGCCCAAGGTGGGTCTTAATCCTTTACTGGAGTCTTTTATAAGAGAATAAAATTCAGATGAAGAGAAAGAAATGAAGAAAGAAATGAAGCAACGAAACCCAGAAGACAAGGGAAGGACCAGCAGATGCTGCCATGTGTCTTGCCATGTGACAGAAGTCCAGGATCATTGCAGCCAGTCTTTGGGTAAAAAGTATCACCTGGTGATGCCTTGATTTGGACATTTTTCTCAGGCCAGAAACTGTAAGCTTCTTAGTTAATAAATCCCTATCGTAAAAGCCAACCCATTTCTGGGTACATTGCTTTTGGCAGCTTTAGCAAACTAAAACATTCAAAATTTTAATTTGCATTTCTTTGATTATGAGTGATATTGAGCATCTTTTGTACATTTTGAAGCCACATGTAGTCATTTTTTATAAATAGTCAGATCATGTTTGAATTAGTAACTTGATTAGTTTAGGGTATGTAAACTGCTGCAAATAATTCATGTCAAAGTCTAATCATGTGTTTAGTGGGTAGGCTTCTACCGTTGGTTCAAGGACATAGGCTCCTATTTTGTGACTCTGCCCTCCCTTAGAGCCTTGGGGTCCTCCACTGGGTAATCTTCCTCTGGCCAGGAGATGAAGGAAGAAGAAAAGGATGGAGCACATATCCCTTCTACTCATATTCTGTTGGCCAAGACCCACTTAGATGCAAGAGGGCTAGCAACTCTAGTCTAAGTGTGTCTGTAGTAATGAGAGAAAGCAGGTTGTTAAACACAGTATTGTTTCTGTCCCTTTAAACTGCTTCCTTATTTTATTCTGGAATTTTGCTTCTACAGTTTTTTATGTTTAAGTTTTTCTATCTCTGGAATTTATTTTGGTGAAAGAAGAAAATAAAGATCTATATTTTCACCCGAAATTGTCCAGTATGATTTACTGAATAGTTTATAATCCTTGCTGGATTTCAGACATTTTTAAAACACTCATTTCTGCACACATTCCTTCAACACTTTTTCAACCAACTCATTACCTACTATTTGAAATACTAGCATATAATAGAGTTCTTTCACTATGGCTCCACAGGAGTTGGGAGGATGCCAGTCAGTGAATATTTATTGAGCACCTACTGTATACCAGGCACTAGAGATTTAACATTGGAAAAGACAGGAATGGTCTTGCCCTCATGGAACTTAGAGTATTTGGGGAAAAGGAAGACATTAAACAGATTATTATGAATAATTATGAGCAGGGCTTTTTTTTTTTTTTTAACTGTAAAGCAGATTCAGAAAATGTTAGGGCTAGTGGGTGGTGGGATGGGTGGGGTACTCAGGTATTCACCAGAGAGGGGAGGTGATTTCCCCATGCTCACCCAGCACAGTAGTGTTGGGGCTGCCTGCCATACCTCCTGCTGTGCCCTGATGTGCCTTAGGGAAAACTGAAAGTTGAAGAAATAGGATGGCTGTAGGTGTGGCTGGGCAGAAGAGGTGCCGCTTACAGGTGTTCAGTAAATATTAGCTCCCTGCCCTGCCTTTCCCTCTTCCATCTCTGCTGGGCTGTGGGAACAGTCTTGGGGCCATCTAAGGGCCAGGCTTTTTGTGCTGAGCCTTCTGTGCACCTGGACGGCTCTGAAAGGAGCAGGCTCAGGGACCCACCTCTCCAACTCACCAGCTGTAGCCAGACCTAGAGGAGAGAGGCAACCCTGACATTGACTTCTGGCTGCTCTGCCCCTGGCACTCTGCTCAAGGCTTCAGCATTACCTCATTTCATTTTTACTGGAAAAAAAAAAAAAGAACCTGTGAGGGAGCCCTTTTATCCCCATTGTACAGGATGGAATATGCCCAGTTCAAACCCATGCTGGTGCACCTCCAGGTCCTTGCTGGGGTCCCAAGGGACTCAGTAAGTGGGAGCCATGGTGCTTTTCCCAACTGGCTTGTAGTTCGTGTCTGTGGTCTTCGGTCCATGCTCACAACTGCTGCAATTGCTATTGCACCAAAGGCATCCCTTGGAGGTGCTGCCTGCAGGCCTTCCTGGCTCATCTCTTGCTTGGAGAGGAGCCCGGGATGGGAGGATGCTGGAATTCCTGCCCCCAGTCCCTGGTGCCTCACCCAATGCCAGCTCAGCTTTCAGGTATGCACTCCTTCTAGACCATCTCCTCTTTTGGCGTCCTCTGGGCAGCTACTCGGCCTCAACCTGAGTCACAGAGCCGCTTCTTTTTTTTTTCTCTTTTTTTTTCTATTGTGGGTAAAAATCAAATTTTTCACAATACAAACCAATATTTGTAAAATGATATATAAATATATATGCATATATGTGCATTCGCTTACATAAATGTTATTTTATATATATATATTTTAGAAGATGCTTAGATTACATAAATGTTACACAAAAATGACAGGGATTCCCATGTTCCCTACCTCCCACACCTCCCATAACATCCCACATAAACATCTTTCATTAGTGTGGCACATCATCTGCAATGGCTATACACATCCTGGGGCTTTGCCACTAAGCGTGGACCATAGTTCACATTGTAGACCACACACTCTCCCACACAGTTCTGCATGGTATATGCTGATGTAAAATGGCCTATATCTGTCATTGTAATGTCACTCAGGATACTTCCCAAGTCCTGAGAAAGCCCCTATATTACAACTGCCTTTCCCTTCCCTGCCCCGAAAGCACCTGGTGGCCACTGGCTCCACCTCACTGTTATAATTCCTTCCATTGCTTGAATCACAATATGTCTACAACAGAATACCATTAAGTCCACTCTAGTCCATAGCTCTTCCCCCAATCCTGAGGAGTCTGGGATGGTGATGTCCACTCCACCTCCAAGTGAGAGTGAGCTTATATCCCATGGATATGGTGGATGGGATTATCCTGCCTGCAGCTGCAGGCTCTCTCCATTCCCTGGGATGGCCACTGTCCATCATCGTCTCCTCACCTGGTGACTTGAGTGAGTCCATTGAGCTGTAGAGTAGGAGTTGCAGTTCCACCGAGATTCCAGGCACAGCTGGCACATGGGCAGGTCAGAGACTCCAGTCTCTGGAAGTACACCTACAAACTCCAGCATCACATATAGGTTTGAATAGAAGGGACTGATGGACCATGTGCAGGGAGGACTTATTTGAGTCCAACTCTGTCACTCTCAGGAGCACAGATTCCAAAGTAGAGCCCACTGATAAGGCGTCAATCTCTGGAGCTATCCCTCCTTATATAGGACCTGGGTGTCTCCAGAGCCCTTAGGAGCCCCTTTGTATGGGGTGATATCCACTTTTGTGATCTATGAGATCCTACTGAGGTGTGCATTAGCGTTACCTCTGGGATGACCTCCCGACTCTCTTTGAAGTCTCTTAGCCACATGAACTCATTTGTCTTTACCTTTTCCCCCCTTTATTCAAGGTCTTTTTCCAGTTGTATTGCCAGTTGGCACTTGGTAGTAATCCCTTGTTGCCAGGGAGGCTCCTCCCCGGGAGTCATGTCCCACGCTGGGGGGGGAAGGTAATGCATTCATATGCTGAGTTTGGCTTAGAGAGAGGCCACATTTGAGCAACAAGGAGGCTGTCAGGTGGCAACCCTTAGGCACTCCATAACAGTAGGCTAAGTTTCAATTACAAGAGCAAAGACTCATAAGACTAGTCATCAATAACGAGAACCCATCAGTGGACCATCCTCTTTTGCCAGACACTGCCCCTGCACTCGGGGGACTGTTGCTGCTCCCTTGGAGAATGTGGCAGAGTTCTCCAGGCTGGGAATTCAGTATTTCCTCATTTATTGAGTGATTGTCTACCCACCATGACCATGCCCCATCGCTTGATCATTTCAACAATTTTATATATCTTTCATGTATATTCAGATGAACGTCCTCCCATGAATCCCCCATCCCAGACACCCCCCACCATTGATCCTCTGCAGCCCCTATTGTAACCTTTCTGGGATCTAAACCTTCCTTGAAGATGAAGCCCATATAATAACCAAATACAATTAATAGGAAAATGAAATAATAATGATAAGCTTAAATGCAAGAGATAAAATACATGGAAACTCAGGAAAAAAAAACTAAAAATAAAATATAATTAATGGACTGGGACATTCAAAAAATGGAAAAAAACAAAAAAAATTTTTTTTAATTATTTTTTTTTTTCCTTTTTTCACTGCATTACTGGGTGTCCAGTCTATACCGTGGCTCCTTCCCCCTCTCATTCCCCAGTGTCTCCCAAATTTTCATTTAATTTTCAAAGAAGTTTTAGGTCACAGCAAAGTCATACACAGAATACTAGAGACTCTCATATACCCAAACTTCCTCCCCTTTCCTCACCCCATATTAAAACCTTTTTGTGTGTGTGTGTGTGTGGATGGTAGCATTGTTATAACTGTTATACAGGTAGTGAAACTTAGCTACTAAACATTGTCAATGGTTTACAGTATAGTTTACAATTTAGATGGTACAGTTTAATAATTTTTGATGATATTTACCATGTCCTGTGTCCATTACTGTAAGGTAATGAATAACATTTCCCATGGCCACTAAATTACCCTGTTTGATCTTTTCTGTTTCTTCCTCCCCATCCCCCTGGGGCACATGACACTCTCTTGTCTTGACTCATTGAATAACAAGATTCATAGTTACATGCCCTGGGTATCCTAACCTGCCCTTCCTTATCTACCTACCTGTCAAGACTGCACCACCAAACCCAGTAATATCACTACCCGCCTGTCCTATCCTTCAATATGCAGCTATACTCTATCACTTTACCATAGATTATGTCCTAAGAGTGTGGCTCACAACCTACTCTTCTCTTTCTCTCCCTTTTTAACCTATCTTTCAGACAATGTTTCTCAGAGACTGAACAGAGCCGCTTCTTAACCCCTGGTCCTGTGCATGGTGGGAATAGGAGGCTGTTTGTGACAAACAAGTTCCCAGGCACGAAGGAGCCTCATTCTGTTGATGTTATCTACACATAATGATTAAAGGCGCTTTGGAACAGGGGTTGGGAGGCACACTTTCTAGTCCCAGCTTGGCCAGGGATTTGCTGTGTGGCATGGAGTAAGTTTCTGCCCTTCTTGGTGAGGTTGAGAGTTTTGTAGTCCACAAAAATGCTTGGGGTGGGTTAGGTGACTGTGGGACAACCTGATTGAGTTTGAACAGCCCACAGATTTGGCAAACAGGATATTTGGGATCAAATCTTACTTATGCCGCTTATAAGTTGTGTGACCTTGAGATGGTCACATGACTGCTTTGAGGCTCAGTTTCCTCAATAATCCCTGTGACTTTGCATCCTTTGGAGGGTCCCATGACAAAACACAGGGACAGTGCTGAGCCCACTGCCTGAGCCACAGGAGATGCTCAATAAAGATTGCGTCTCCTTCCTTCCCTCTTCTGATCCCCTTTCCAGACTGGAAATTTTAGGATTCTGAGTTTAATTGCTCAATTGCAAAAGAAATTTACATTGCAGGGGAGGGGTGCTCCATGAGTACATGTTGACTCATGACAAGATGGGGGCAGAGCACAAGAGGAACACAATAGAGAAAACATGGGAGTTCTGTTCCCACATTTCTCAGGAGACACAGATGCCAGAGCTGAAAAAGCCCTACTCTTACATTCCTTTCTCTGGCTTGTTTTAATGACAGGGAAACTGAGGCCTAGGCAACTGGTGGGCAGTGGCTAATGCCATCAGCACCTTTCCTATATGTGATCAGAGGTCCTGGTCCTTTTGAGCTGAGCAGACTTTTTCCCATTTCCATCAAACGTGCACACAGAGATGAACCCACTGGTGGGGTGGGAGCAGCAGAGAGAGCGCTGGGAGCCTCAGAGGGAGAAAACCTCTCCAGGCCTGTCCTCTACACAGAGTCTTTCTTCTTTGTGTTTCTCCAGGTTTAACATAGCCCAGTTCTGAGGCTGCTGAGGTAGCCAGGAAATTCCAGTGCACACTGAGGCTAGAAGAAATGTATACAGCAGGCAACCAGAGACTTAGCCCCTTCCTTCCAGCTGTAGGGTCCTTCAGTGCCCGCTTCTGGACTTATTTCAGCATCCACCAGGCTAGGTGTCTTGGTATGGATGTAGGGCTGGGGTGGGCTAGGGTGTTATAAAAGGCGGGATAGTGGGTAGGACAGATGAGTAAGCTGTGGACGAAGTCGAGGGATTGTGTGCTGAATCCATTTATAAGCAAAGTGATCCTAGGAAGGGCTTTAGCTGTCTTGCTCCTTGGGGGCAACTGGGAAGACTGAAAGGTAACCATAGCAAAGGCATCCTGCACCTCTGGGCCTCCCTGAATTCCAATGCTGCCCACCTGGGAAATGCTACCTGAGGGAGATCTCCAGGCTGTTCTCTGGATGCATGGCTGATTGCTGGCATCTTCTGCAACAGGGTTACAGAATATCCAGGGCTAGCAAAGGCATGTTCAGCCTGCAGGCTGCTACTGCTGCTACAATGTGAAATGGTGACCTGAATCACGCTAGGTCTTACTGCATTTGTGTGTGTGTGCGTGAATTTGAGATATCATTCACACACCATACAATTCATCCATTCAAAGTTAAAAATTCAGTTGTTTTTAGTATATTCACAGAGCAGCCATCACTTCGATTTTAGAACATTTCCATCACCTCACAAAGAAACTGTGTGCCCTTTAGCTATCACCTCCAATTCTCCCATGAGATCCCTGCCCCAGCCCTAAGCAACCACAAATTCTGTCTCTATAGATTTGCTTATTCTGGATATTTCATATAAATGAAGTCATATAATAGTCTTTTGTTAACTAGCTTCTTTCACTTAGCTTAATGTTTTCAATTTGATCCATGTTATAGCACATATCAGTACTTCATTCCTTTTTTGGTCTATTAATATTCAATTAATATTCATTTGCCATATTTTATTTATCTTTTCATCAGTTGATGGGCATTTGGGTTGTTTCCATCTTTGGGCTGTTATAAATAATACTGCTATGAATGTTAGTGTACAAAGTTTTGCATAGACATATGTTTTCATTTCTCTTGCTATATATTTGTGAGTGAAATTGCTGGATCATATGGCAATTATATGTTTAATGTTTTGAGGAGCTGCCAAACTGTTTCCCAAAGTGGCTACACCATTTTACATTCCCACAAGCAATGTATAAGAGTTCTGATTTGTCCACAACTTGCCAATACTTGTCATTTTCTGTCTGTTTGATTATACAAGCCCAGTGGGTGTGAGTGGTTTTGATTTGCATTTTTCTGATGACTAATGATGCTGAGCATTTTCTCATATGCTTGTGACAATTTGTATATCTTCCTTGGAAAAATGTCTGATTATAGCATTTGCCAATTTTTAAATTGGATTATTTGTCTTCTTATTATTGAGTTGTAAGAGTACTTATATTCTAGATACAAGTCTGTAATCAGATATATAAGATGCAAATATTTCCTCCCATTTTGTGGGTTGTCTTTTCACTTTCTTGGTCATGTCCTTCCAAACACAAAGTTTTTAATTTTGATGAAATCTATTTTAGTTTGCCGAAGGGCTGCCAGTGCAAAGTATCAGAAATGGGTTGGCTTTTAATAATGGGAAATTTATTTGAGTGGGTAAAAGCTTACAGTTCTGAGGCCATGGAATGTCCAAATCGAGGCACCATCAGAGATTCTTTCTCACCAAAATCAGCTATTATTGATCCTGGTGTGTTGCAGCTCCACTGATTCCAGCCTCTGGCCTCTCTCTCAGTCTCTCAGGGTTTCTCTGTCTTTCTGCAGCAATCCTGGAGTCCTCTCTCACATGGCAGGGTAAAAATAGCAGCTCTCTTCTTCTGTGTGTCTCTTTGTGTTTTTTCAGTTTATAAAGGACTCCAGCAAGAGGGCCACTAAAGTACTCTAATCAAAGTCCCCCAACTGAATTCAATCCAGTCAAAGGGTCCCACACCCAGAGGAATGGATTAACTCCAAGAACATGATCTTTTCTTGGATTCATGAAAAGCTTTCATCTGTCATGGGATAAAGCATCCAGTCTCTCACCATTAAGTATAATGTTAACTGTGATTTTTAGAAGATGCCCTTTATCATGTTGAAGAAGTTTCCTTCTATTTCTAGGTTGTTGAGTATTTTATTATGAAAGAATGTAAGATATTGTCAAATGCTTTTTCTTCATATAATGAGATGATCATGAGGTTTTTGATTTTTATTCTATTGATATGATATATTACATTAGTTGATTTTGAGTTTTAAACCAACCATGCATTCCTGGGATAAATCCCACTTGGTTATGATCTATAATCTTTTTTTATAAGTTAGTGAATTTGATTTGCTAGTATTTTGTTAAGGATTTTTGCATCTATATTCATAAGATATATTGGCCTATTGTTTTCTTTTCTTGTGATATCTTTGTTTGATTTTGGTATTAGGGTAATCCTGGCTTCAGAGAATGAGTTGGGAAGTAGTCTCTTTTCCTATTTTTTGGAAGAGTTTTTGAAGAATTGGTATTCTTTTTTCTTTAAATATTTGATAAAATTGACCACAAAGCCACCTGAGCCTGGGATTTTCTTTTTGGGTATTTTGTTTTAAAGTACTACTTCAAACTCTTCATTTATTATAGGTTGATTCAGATATTCTATTTTTTTTTAGACAATTTTGGTTGTTTGATTGTAGGAATTTGTCCATTTCATATATGTAACCTAATTTATTTAGACTTGTTCATAATGTATTAACAATTTTTTTTCCTAGCTTCTGTAAATTGATGCTTTAACATGTATAGGCCTGGGGCATACCTATAAGTGTGTTCAAGTGTTCATGTGACATTGTCATGGTGGGTGGAGATTCACACAATAACCAAAAGAATATCGAATTCCTATTCTGGGGAGCTCTGCCACATTCTCTAATG
The DNA here is from genome assembly GCA_029593785.1 of Cabassous unicinctus. Taxonomy (NCBI): domain Eukaryota; kingdom Metazoa; phylum Chordata; class Mammalia; order Cingulata; family Chlamyphoridae; genus Cabassous; species Cabassous unicinctus. The sequence goes on from JAQZBX010016930.1 coordinate 11,136, forward strand.
GAACAGCAAGAATCCTCCAAGTACAGGGGCAGTGACTAGTGAAGGAGGATGAACCATTGACTGGCCCTTGATATTGATGACTGTACTATGAACCTTTACTTTTGAAATTGAAACTTAATATAGTATTATAGGGTGCCTAAGAGTTAACACCTGAGAGCCTCCTTGTTGCTCAAATGTGGCCTCTCTTTAAGCCAAACTCAGAATATAAATTCATTACCTTCCCCCCAGCATGGGACATGACTCCTGGGGATGAGCCTCCTTGGCACTGAGGGATTATTACCAAGTGCCAACTAGCAATGCAACTGGAAAAAGACCTTGAATAAAAGGGGGAAAAGGTAAAGACAAATGAGTTTATATGGCTAAGAGACTTTGAATGAGTTGGGAGGTCATTCCAGAGATCATACTTATGCATGTCTCAGCAGGATCTCATTGAGTGCCAAAGTAAATATCACCTCAAATAGCGGGGCTCCTGAGGGCTCTGAAGACATCCAGACACGGTAGGCAGGGCAGACAGCTCATGAGTTTGGCACCCTGCCACTGGGCTCTACTTTGGAATTTATACTTTCCAGTGTGACAGAGTTGGACTCAGTTGTGGTTTCCTTACACATGGCTCTTCTGCCCCTTCCATTCTGCCCCTTCCATTTGAACCTATAGTTATATTACTAGATATGATAGATGTATGTCCAAGAGACTTAAATCTTTGGTCCATCCATGTGCCAGTTGGGCCCTGAATCTCAGCAGAGTTGCAACACCTACTCTCCTGTTCATTGGACTCACCCAGGACAAATATCAAGGTGATGATGATGGACAATGACTATCCCAAGGAACAGAGAGAGTCAGCAACTGCAAGTAAGATAGTCCCATCCATCTGCTCCAGGGGATCTAAACCCCCTCTCAGTTAGAGGTGGAATGGGTATCATCATCCCAGAATCTTCAGGATTGGGGAATGAATGATAGACTAGAGTAGACTTACTATTATTCTACTATACACTTATTGTGATTCTAGCAATGGAAGAACTTTTACCATGGATGTGGAGGCAGTGGCCACCGGAGGTTCTGAGGGGAGTTAGAGGGGAAAATAGGTGTAATATGGGGGCATTTTCAAGACTTGGGATTTGTCCTGAATGATATTTCAATGAGCCTATGTATTTCTTATCATAACTTACAAAAATATGCGGGAGAGGGTGTAAACTACAAGGTAAACTATAATCCACACTTAGTGACAATGCTCCAAAATATGTTCATCAATTGTAACAAATGTACCACACTAATGAAAGATGTTAATGTTGGAAAATGTGGGAGGGCTAGGGAGTGGGGCATTTGGGAATCCCCTATATTTTTTATGTAACGTGTCATCTAAGTATCTTTTAAAAATTTAAAAAGTATATATATATATATATATATATATATATACACACACACACACAATACCTGTATTGTTGTTCATATATGAGTGAATGAAGAATCACTTTCAAATATAGCAACCAATCCTACACTGTTATACTCCTGTCTCATCCTTACACACTTCCTGTAGAAACTACAGTAAAGTTACTTCCTCAGTTCCATTTTCTCACTCTTCAAGCTTTGTGACCTGGTATTTTTCCGGTGCAGCCCTGCATGACCTGCTGCCCGTTCCCCAAGGAATAGTGAGTATAATAATCTTTAAGTCTTTTGGGCTCTGTTTCTTGATCTGCATCTGCTGTTCCCATACCTCACACAAGGTGATATAAATAAAACAATATATTCCTGTATAAACTTTTTTATTTCTGTAAAGTCAGCAGTTATATACCCTTGTTCTTCTGATTTTAGTAATTTGAACCTTATTTCATTTTTCCTTGGTCAATCTAGCTAAGTGTTTGTCAATTTTGCTGGTATTTTCAAAGACAATTTTTGGTTTCATTGATTTTTAAATAAAATTTTATAAGAGAAGTTGTAGGTTTGCAGAAATATCAGGCAGAAAATAGAGTTCCCATATATCCACTCCCATTTTTAACATTTTGGGTTAGTGTGGGATCGTTGTTACAACTGATGAGAGAATATTATTATAATTGTGCTATTAATTACAGTCCTTAATTTACATTAGGATTCATTGTGTTGTGCAGTCCTTTGATTTTTTTAAATTAATTTTAATTCTAGCAACATATATACCACCTAAAATATCTCCTTTTAACCACATTTGGATATATAATTCAGTGGTATCAATATTATATTCACAATGTTGTGTTACCTTCACCATCACCACTATACATTACCAAAACATTTTGATCATCACAAACCGAAATTCTGCACTAATTAAGAGTTAACTCCCATTCCCTACCACTCCCCAGCCTCTGGTAAAGCTGTATTCTAGTTTCTGACTTTATGAATTTGCTTATTATAATTATTTCATATAAGTGAGGTCATACAATATTTATCCTTTTGGGTCTGTCATTTTACTCAACATGATGTTGTAGATTGTATCAGAACTTTGCTCCTTTTCATGGGTGAATAGTATTCCATTGCATGTATATATCATATTTTGTTTTTCTCCTAATATGTTGATGGACACTTGAATTGCTTCCATTTTTCACAATTGTGAATTGCTAAAATGCCACTGAGGATATCAATGTGAAAGTATCTGTTTCAATCCCTTTCAGTTCTTTTGCTTATATGCCTAGCTATGTGATTGCCAGGTGTTTTCACTTGTTAAAGGCTACCAATGCAATTTACCAGAAGTGGGTTTGCTTTTACAATAGGAATTTGTTAAGTTAAAAGCTTAGAGTTCTGAGGCTGGAAAATGTCCAAATCAAGGCATCATCAGAGATGCTGTCTCACTGAAGGTCAGCTGCTGGTTATCCTGGACTCATGCCACATGGCAAGGCATAATGGAAGCTTTGCCAGTCTCTGCTTTCTACTCCAGGCTCAATTTCTCCCCGAACTCAACTGTGGGCAATCAAGCTCATGGCTTCCAGGGCCTTCTCTCTTAGCTTCTGGGTTCTTCTCTATCTCTACAGCTTTTTTCTGTGTCTGAGGCTTTTATTCCTCCATTTATAAAGAACACAGTAAGGAGATTAAGACCCACGCTGGGCTACACTCTACTGGAAGAATCTATTCAACAGATCTAATTTAATCAAAGGTTCACAGTGGGTTCAATATAACAACATAATTTTCTGTGGTCCACAAAAGACTCAAACTAACTCATTCCACCCCTGGACCACAAAAATACATGTTCTTCCTATAGGCAAAATATATTCATTCCATCACAATATTTCAAAAGCCTCAAATTATTCCTGTAACAATGCCAAGTATAAAATCTCATCAAAATCAGTTATAGCCATGTAGTCTGTTCTGGGGTAAATTTCCCCTTTGGTCATGTACCTGTGAAACTTACAAAACAAGTTATCTACTTCCAATATACAAAGGAAGGAGAGTCACAGGATAAACGTTCCCATTGCTATAGGGAGAAATTGGAAGGAAAACAGGGTCATCGGGTCCCAAACTGTTCTGAAAACCTGTAGGGCATATGCCATTAGATTTCAAAGTCTGAGAGTCAGCTACAGAACCATGATTTCTTTTCATCCTTGGGGCCTGATGGAAGGGCAGTCCCACCCTTTCTAAGGGCTTGCCCAACAGCTATCTTCTCGGCCCCACCCTCAACAAGCATCTGGATGGCAGCGAGCTCTAGTCCTCCCCTTCAAGAACACTAGGGTGATGGCCACATCTCCTCAATCACCAGGGCACAGGCTCAACCCACTTATCACAGTGTGGTGGGGGCCAAACTCTCCAATCCATGGGGAATGTGTTCTACCCTTTCTGAAGCCTGGGGCAGCTGCACTCTTCTAGAACAATGGAGCAGAAGACCCACCCTCTCCAACTGTCCCTTTTCACAGACATGGATAGGGGGCCTCTCTTGGCCTAAGAAGATGTCTTAAGCCCAGACCTCACCTTCCACAGTTCTGCCCTTGAGGTAGTTTTTCCTTCAAGATCTCTCTTTTCTGTCCCTTTTAATCCAGGCTGGCAGTGATTTTGCTCATACAGATCTTGCAAAAACCTTGTTGGTTCGCATGCAGTTCACAGGGGTCCCAACCATCAGACAACAGGACTTTCCACAAATCCTTTCTGGTTAACTTCATTTCCAATACTGACTTACAGTAAAATGACTGGCTGTTTCCAAGTTCAGTTAAGTCCTCACATGGGGCACTATTCTCTGGTGGCTTGTTTCCAAAAGCTCAGAATTTCCCAAACCATCAATTTCTGGTTTCTTTGTGTCCAGCTATTCAGTTCTCAGCTTATCCCCTTCTACTCACATTTTGCTATAAGCAGCAAGGAGAAGCCAGGCCACACTTTCTACATTTTGTTTGGAAATCTCTTTAGCTAAATATCCAAGCTCATCACTTTCAAATTCTGCTTTCCATCTAATATCAAGAGTTAGTTTTGCCAAGTTCTCTGCCACTTAAAACAAGGATCACCTTCCAGTTTGCAAAGACACATTCACCATTTCTAAGGCCTTATCCATATTTTTACCAACAATCTCTTCAAAGCCTTTCTATCAATCATCTCACAATTCTTCCAAAATCTACCTCTTATCCATTTATAAAACCATTCCAATATTTTTGGTCTTTGTGTAGCAGCACACACCCCACTCCTGGTACCAATTTCTGTTTTAGTTTGTTAAAGGCTGCCAATGCAATATACCAGAAGTGGCTCTGGTTGTAAAGTCCAAGAAACCATTGCCAAACACAAGATCCTGAAAATGATTCCCTACATTTTCTTCTAGGAGTTTTATAGTGCTGATTCTTATATTTAGGTCTTTCATCCATTTTGAGTGAATTTTTTATATGGTTGAGATAGGGGTCTTCTTTTATTCTTTTGCATATTGGTATCCAATTCACCCAGCACCATTTGTTGAAGAAACTATTCTTTCTCAATCAATTGGCCATAGATATGAGAGTCTATTTATGGACTCTAATTTTGATTCCATTGGTAAATATGTCTGTCCTTGTGCTGATACCATGTTGTTTTGACCACTGTAGCTTTGCAATATGTTTTAAAGTCAGGAAGTGTGAGTCCTCCAACTTTGTTCTTTTTCAAGATATTTTTTGGCTATTCAGGGCCCTTTACCCTTCCAAATAAATTTGATAATTGGCTTTTCCATTTCTGCAAAGAAGGCTGTTGGAATTTGGATTGGGATTACATTGAATGTGTAATCATTTTGGGTAGAATGTACATCTTTATGAAATTTAGACTCCCAGTCCATGAACATGGAATATCCTTCCATTTATTTAGGTTTCTTTGATTTCTTTTAGCTATGTTTTGTAATTTTCTGTGTACAAGTCCTTTACATCCTTGGTTAAATGTATTCATAGATATTTGAACCTTTTAGTTGTTATCATAAATGAAATTTTTTCTTGATAGCTTCCTCATATTGCTCATTACTAGTGTATAGAAACAGTACTATTTTTGTGTGTTGATCTTGTATCCTGCCACTTTGCTGAATTCACTTATCAGCTCTAGTAGCTTTCTTGTAGATTTTTCAGGACTTTTTATATGTAGGGTCGTGTCAGCCACAAATAGTGAAAGTTTTACTTCTTCCTTTCCATTTTGGATGCATTTTATTTCTTTTTCTGGCCTAATTGCTCTAGCTAGAACTTCCACTATAATGTTGAGTATCAGTGGTGACAATGGGCATCTTTGTCTTGTTCCAGACCTTAGAGGGAATGCTTTCAGTCTTTCACCATTGTGTGTGATGTTAGCTCTGCTTTTTAAAAATAAATGTTGTGCTCATAAAATATGTTAACTAGTATTCCTTACTCTTCAATTTTTGGGAAGCATTTGAGCAGGATTTGTATTATTTCTTCTTGGAATAATTGGTAGAATTCACCAGTGAAAACATCTGGTCCTGGGTTTTTCTTTGTGGAGAGGTTTTTTTTTCCTTCTTTTTTGAATTTTCTTTTTAAAATTTTATTTAAATTTATTATTTTCTTTTTTTAACCATTTTAAATATTCTTTTTAATTTTTTAAAAAGATAATTAGATTACATAAATGTTACATAAAAAGATAGGGGATTCCCATATGCCCTGCACCCGAGCCCTCCACATTTTCCCACATTAACAACATCCTTCATTAGTGTGGTACATTTGTTACAATTGATGGACACATTTTGGAGCATTGCCACTAAGCATGGATTATAGTTTACATTGTAGTTTATACTGTCTCCCGCACATTTTTGCAAGTTATTATAAGATATATAATGGCCTGTATCTGCCATTTCAATGTCATTCAGGACAATTCCCAAGTCCCAAAAATGCCCCTATCTTACACCTATTTTTCCCTCTCTCTCCCCTCAGAACATCCAGTGGCCACTGCCTCCACATCAATGATAAAAGTGTGGGGAGGTTTTTGATGACTGATTCAATCTCTTTGCTTGAAATTGGTCTGTTGAGGTCTTTTATTTCCTTTACAGTCAGTGAAGGCTGTTCATAGGTTTCTTTTTCCATTTCATCAAGGTTGTCTAATTTGTTGGTATACTGTTGTTCATAGTATCCTCTTTTGCTTCTTTCTATTTCTGTGGGGCTGGTGGTGATGACCCTCCTCTCATTTCTGATTTTATTTATTTGTGTCTTCTCTCTTTTGTTAGGCTAGTTAAGGGTTTGTCAATTTTACTGATCTTTTCAAAGAACCAACTTTGGGTTTGGTAATTCTATTGTTTTTTATTCTCAATTTCATTTATTTCTGCTCTAACCTTTGTTATTTCTTTCCTTATTGTTGCTTCAGGGTTAGTTTTTTGTTTGTTTCTAGTTTCTCCGGGTATGCAGTTAGGTCTCTGATTTTAGCTCTTTCTTCCTTTTTAATGTAAGCATTTAAAGTTATAAATTTCCCTCTCAGGACTGCTGTCATGGCATCCCATAAGTTTTCATATGTTGTCTTATTTTCATTTGCCTCAGAGTATTTACTGATTTCCCTTGCAATTTCTTATTCGACCAACTGATTGTATAATAGAGTGTTATTTAACTTCCATATATTTGAGGATTTTCAAGTTCTTCATCTGTTATTTATTTCCAGCTTCATTCCATTACAGTCAGTGATGATGTTTTGATTGACTTCAGCCTTTTAAAATTTATTGAGACTTGTTTAATGACCCAATTTCTGTTCAATCCTGAAGAAAGATTCATGTGCACTTGAGACAAATATACATCCTGCTATTTTTGGGTGCAATGTTTTGTACATATCTGTTAGGTCTAGTTCCTTTATCATATTATTCAAATTCTTTCCTTATTGATTTTCCATCTCAATGTTCTTCTATTGGTAAGAGTGGTGTAATGAATTCTCCAACTATTATTGTAGAGGTGTCTATTTCTCCCTTCATTTTTGCCAGTGTTTGCCTCATGTATTTATGGTTAGGTGCATAAATATTTATGATTGTTATTTCATCTTGGTGGATTGACTTTTTATTAATATATGGGGTCCTTTGTCTCTTTTAACAACTTTTGACTTAAAGTCTATTTTGTCTGATATTAGTATAGCTATTCAGTTCTTTTTTTCATTGTTATTTGCATGGAATATCTGTTTCCATCAATTCACTTTCAACCTATTTGTGTGTTGGGGATCTAAGGTGAGTCTCTTGTAAACAACATATAGTTAGATCATGCTTTTTTATCCATTCTGCCAACCTGTGTCTTTTGGAATTTAATCCATTAACATGTACTATTACTATTATAAAGGTAGTACTTACTTCAGACATATTGTGCTTTGGTTTTTATAGGTTATATCTTTTTTGTTTGTTTGTTTCTCTTTTCCTTTATTGCAACCTCCTTTTCTGTATACTTGATCTTTGGGATGTATCTGACTGATCCCTTTCCCATTTCTGTTTCTGTATATTTTTTTAAATACTTCCTTTGTGGTTACCCTGGGGTTTATATGACACAACCTATATCTATAACCTACTAATTTGAAAAGATACACCAATTCAGCTTCAATAGCATACATATTCTCTGCTCCCAAATCCCTCTTTTGGTTGTCTTTTTTCCCACTTTATAAATTTATATCTTGCATGTCCATTATCAGGAAATATGCTTTTTCCTGTTTCAATTGTATTCTGATTCTTATATGAACTAAAGAATAAAGTTGTATATTGAGGATACAGTATTGAGTTTGCATTTATCCTTTTAGTTCCCCTTACTAATCATCTTCATTTCTTGACACTACTCCAAACCACTGTCTCCTATCTCTTTAGTTCAACCTGCAGAACTCCATTTAGTAATTGTTGTAGGGCAGGTCTCTTGTTAATGAATCCTTTCAGTTTCTGTTTATCTGTGAATATTTTAAACTCTCCCTCATTTGTGAAGGACATTTTCTCCAGATAATTTTTGGCTGGCAGTTTTTCTCTTTCACTACATTATTATAATATATCACCCAACTGTCTTCTCACCTTCGTGGTTTCTCATGAGAAATTGGCATTTAGTCTTATTGAAGATACCTTATATGTGGTGCACTGCTTTTCTCCTGCTGCTTTCAAAATTCTCCCTTTTCTTTGGCATTTGACATTCTGATTAGTGAAGTAGGTTGGAACAGTGAAAGGGGGAAGGAGGCTGAGGCCAGCAGACAGCATGGCCAAAAAACCACATGGCTGTGACACCCCACCCAGAAACCTTCTGAGGGATCTCGTGAGACCCTGGCCAAGAGAATATCATTTGGAATGAGAGAGAAAGCCCTGCATACTCTCAAAAGGCCTCACCATTGGCCCCTGAGAACTGACAGGTGGGGCAACCAATCAGAACAGCAAATAGCTCGGTCCTGTAGCCAACATTATCAAGGGGGAGGAGGAAAGACTTTAAAAAGGCCTGACCTGGGGCCTCATGTGTGCAACTTACCCTGCATTGTGCCCCTGGCCCATGCCTCGGACCATGTACTTTTCTAATTTTCTTATTTCTTAATAAACTCTTTACTCCCTTGCCTACCCTATGGCATGTCCTTAAATTCTTTTATGCAATATAAGCCAAAAGCCTAGAAGCCCAGAACCCAGAACCATCTGGTAATGGTATGTGACTGTGAGTAGGTTTATTAAGATTTATTCTGTTCAGAGTACATTGAGCTTCTTGGACATGTATATTTATGCCTTTCATAGGAGTTGAGAAATTTTGGGCAATAATTTCCTCAGATAAGCTTTCTGACCCTTTTCCCTTCTCCTCTCATTCTGGGATACCCATGATGTGTATGTTTGTGTGTTTGTGTTGTTACTCAAGGCCCTGAGACACTGCTCATTTTTTTCCATTCCTTTCTTTTTTTTTCTTAAACAATTTATTGAAGTATATCATTCATACATGAACATACATAAACTATATTGTGTTCAGTAAACATCATGAACTTACAAAACAAACATGCATAACATCATACATGGCTTCCACACATCACCCCCCGACAACACCTTGCATTGTTGTGAAACATTTGTTAACAAATCTTGAAAGAGCATCTTCAAAGTATTACTACCAACTATAGTCCATATCTTCCTCCCCTATACATTTTTTTAAGGATTTATTTATTTATTCATTTCCTTTTATCCATTCTTTTATCTTCTCCTTCTGTTCCTGTCTTCACTGGGATTCAATCCTCAGAACCTCCGATGTGGGAGAAAGGCATCCTACCACCTGCTCCACCTTAGTTCCTGGTTTTTTGGAGCATCTCATCTTGGCTCTCCCTTGTGCCACTCTCCTGTTATGTCATCATCTTGTTTCATGGCTCACAGGGCCTGGTGGTGCACCTGCGCACAGGGCCTGGTGGCCCACGTGCCTTCTATATTTTTCTTTTTTTTTTTTAATTTTTACCGGGAGGTCCTGGGGATCGAACCCAGGTCCCTCCATCTGGGAGGTGGATGCCCAACAACCCGAGTCACATCTGTCCCCTTGCTATATATCTCAAGATTGACCAAAGATACCCAAAGTTACAGTCTTCTCCCATACAGGATGGCCATACAATAAATCAGGCTTAGTTTATCACCAGCATTTCAAAAACCAGACCTAGGGAGGAAAACTAGGTCTGGGGACACATGCATGGTTTCTAATATAGCAAATGTTTAGCCTACCCTGATTATCACAAAATCAGGACAGCAAGCATATTCACAATCCATTCCTTTTGTTATCTGCTCCTCTGACTGCATGATTTCAATTGTCCTGCCTTCTAGTTTGCTGATTCTTTCTTTTGCCTGTTCAAATCTGCTGTTGTATGCCTCTAATGTTTTTTAATCTCTACTATTGTGACTTTCATCCCCATATTTTCTGTTGTTTCTTTTTATACTTTCAAATTCTTCTTTATGCTTATATATTTTCTCCTTAAAATCCTTTATTCCTTTATCCATATTTTCCTTCATCTCCTTGAATTCATTTAGAAGATTTGTTTGGACATCTTTGATTAATTCTTCCAAATTCTGTGTCTCCTCTGAAGTTTTAAATTGTTCCCTTGACTGAGCCATATCTTTCTGTTTCTTATTATGGTTTATAATTTTTTGCAGATGTTTGAGCACCTTATTATCTTGATGAGTTAGCTCTGAAGGTCCATTTCTCTTTATTGTCTAGGGTTTTATTGTTGATTGGCTTTGTGTTAAGACTCTTTTTTGATGCTTGGTCTAACTTATTCTAGAACTTTAGAATAGTCTGTGTTTAACTGTTTAGATGTTCTCAGGGTTTCTTCATCTGATTCTTGCCCTGGATATGTGGTACAATTTTTAAGATTGCACTTTTTGTGCAATTGTTTCACTTCCAGGAGAGAGCTTCCTTTCCTCTGTTCCTTTTCTGGGAATCTTGATATTTTCTGTTTGTTTTTGTGCAGAATTTTATCCCCAGCTCCTATGATTTGTTTAAATTCTCTCCCTCACTCAGTGTCCCACTTTCATTTCACTTTTCAGTTCTTGGACCCATCCTATCTTATAGCATTTCAGTTTAACTCCCCACCCCCTTTTTGAAAGTCTTTTCTGCCTTAGGTTTCTTCCCCATTAGGATTTCCTGCTACAGTGAGCCAGAGGTTTCAGTCCAGAAATGTGAGTCATTTCAGAAAAGTCCATTTTGCCTTTTGGTGTCCAGCCTACTGAAATTGTATTGAGTGAGGGCACAACAGTTTTTAGGAGCCTTTCTATTGTAGTCTCTCTCTCTCTCTCTCTCTCTCTCTTTCTCTCTCTCTCTCTCTCTCTCTCTTTCTTCCCTGGGGGCCCTCTTGCATGCAGCACTCCTCAGGGCTCATGTTCTGTCTTGGTCTCTGTGGACTTAGGTTCCTGTGCCTGGATATGTGTGGATTTCTAACTCACTGCTGTGAGCCTACAGTCTCAGTCTGCTCTAGGAGGGAGCTGAGCCATGCTGCCTCTGTGTGCTTCACTACTTGTGTGGAACTGACTGAGGGGGTGAAATGGGAGCCAGCCAGTGTCCAGGACAAGAATTTCCCTACCTGAGATTTTTCTGTTTCTTTGATTCAGCATTTGTGAAGTCCTTCTCCAGTCTCTACCATCCCCTAGAGTTCTAAGCCTCCTACCACTTTTAAGTTGCCTTTTTTAAAATTTGTTTTTATTTATTTTTAAATTTTTTTTTTGGTTTGTCATTCAGCCCTTTAACTGTTTTCTTGAGCTCGGAGAAAGATGACTTTACCAATTTTTGCTAATTCTTTAAAGAATTTGTAGGGGATGGAACCCTGGAGAATCTCACTCTGCCATCTTGGTGATACCCACATGTCTCATAATGTTTATTGGAAACTAGACAGGGTAGATAATATATAATAGGAACACTTGCTTTTCCCTTCCCCAAGGGCTTGTTATTGTTATTTGCTTGTTTATTTGTTTAGTGATTGGCTGGACTATTTCAATAAAGTCTTCCTCCTCCACATCCCTTTGCTTTGTGAAACCTCTGCTGTTGCTCCTCAGGGGGTGCATGCAGCCGTGGCCATGTGCAAAGTCACCCTGGATTGACCGTGGTTTGGTAGGGCTCTCTTTGACTCCCTCTTTCCCTGACCACACCTACATATTAAGCTCTACTAATTATGCCTAGGGCATAAATTGCTCCACTGAGTGATCCAATTAAATTTGGTGTCCTTTGAGAGATAATTTTTGAGGTCAGTGTTTCAGATTTGTTCTGACCCCAGAAGAGCTATTTTTAGCTGTTTCCTTCCCTGGCTGTCTGTGGTAAATTAGCTAGTCTATGGTTTAGCTTATATTTCTAATGAGCAGACTTGTCTCCACTTAAGTGCATTTTACCAAAACCTCCATGGTTTTTATTTGCCCTTAGGCTTGACATTCTCCACATTCTGTTGAAAATGAAGTCAGTTCCTTTGGGAAAGGCCTCAGAGCTCTCTGTTTTATGACCTGACTTTCTCCAAGGGCAAAATCTGAGCCAAGGCTCTGGAGCAAGAAACAGGGACAGTGGCTAGCTTTTCTTGGAGTGATACTCCTGGTTTAGGAGTTGGGAACTTGGTGGAGGATAAAGGCAGTAGACTCAGGTGTTCTTGGCTTGCCTTTCTTGGCCTGGAATCTTGACCTGCTGAGCTAGGGTGAGGGTTATTGGGGTTCTAGTATTCTTACTATGCCATGCCCAAGGTAGAACCTCCATGCCTATTTTAGTTTGCTAAAGGCTGCCAAGGCAATATACTAGAAATGGGTTGACTTTTACAATGGGGATTTATTAAGTTATAATAGATCAGCCCAGTTCTAAGGCTGCAAAAATTTCCAAATCAAGGCTTCATCAGTAGATGCCTTCTCCCTGAGCTGCAGCTATGGGCATCAGGCACATGGTGGCATCTGCTCATTTCTCCCTTCTCCTCCAGGCCTCATTGCTTTCAGCTTCTGGCTTTCTCTGGCATTGTCTCTCAGTTTCTGGATGTTTCCCATATCTGTTTCTGTGGCTTTTTCCCTCTGTATTAATCCCATTTATAAGAGACTCCAGCAAGAGGACCAAGACTCACACTGGGTCACACCTCACTGAAGTAATCCAATCAAAGGGCCCCAACTCAAGTAATTCAACCAAAAGGTTCCACACCCACAGAAATTGATCAATTTAAGAACATAATTTTCTGGGGCCCACAAAAGACTCAAACTACCACAATGCCATAAGAGGGAGCCAAGTGTAGGGGGCTCTTACCTCTTAGTCACACTCTCCTAGAACTTATCTCTGGAACAGGCACCTGGAGGTTTGGAGGAGAAATGCTGACATCTCTTCCTTCCTAGCATGAAACTATGGCTCTCTGATTGAGAGCTGGGGGAGAGAGAGCTCTTTGTTTTGGACTTCATCCATGTGAACTGGAGTTTCAGTCACACTGAACTAGAAGGGGGGAAAAAGGGAGTGGGTTATGGTTCATATGCCACAGACTTTAGTAGATTTTCTTGAATAAATGTTTCTTCATTTGCTGTTTGCTCTTCAGACTATTTCTGGAGACTTAAATTGGTTGTTTTTTTAAATTATTTTTATCAGAGCCCTCACATTGCCATGCTGGAAGTAGAACCTTCTCGCTAGGATTTTTATAACAGAGGTTTAGTTGTTTCTGAATATTTCTGGGCTATAGAGCTTAATGCTATTGTTGCTATTTCAATTTTTTACTCTAGATATAACTATGGTTGAGTACATGTTAATATATGCAAGTATTTTCTTGTTTACTTTATGCTATTTAAGGAGCTAGGAATTCCATACAGATTTCCATAAATGGCAAGGAATTTGGACTTGTATGACTTCTTAAAAAATCACTTTAAACCAAGACTTTCTGTTGATCTAAAAACCAGTGTTCTAGAAAGTTCTGAAACTTTGGGATAAGACCTTTTAGTTCTTTAGTCAACTTAGCTCAAGCAAATCACTTCATCTCTCTAAACTTTAGAGTCTTCATGTGTAAAATGGAAATAACACCTACCTAGCTTACTTCTCTGTGCCAAGTAGGTGTTCACAATCCAGTGGTGGAAAAGGGAAAAAAAACTAACTACAACACATGATTAAATGTGCCAAATGCCTCTAAAAGGGGGCAGATCAGGTGATATGGGACCCAGAAGCAGGAGAAATCCTTCTTACTGTTGAAGACTCAGAGGAAGCTCCTTGGAGAAAGGTACATTTTAACCAGGCATTGAGATTTTGTGATTCTCATTGCCTTTTGTTTTACTGTGGGCTAAACCCCGCACCTGTTTGAGTATTCAGCTTTCAATTTAGCTTCTCTGTTTTCCTTAGAACTTCAAATCTTTGAGGAGTGCCTGTTCACTGATAACCCTCACATCTAAGGGTGTAGTAATAAAGATGGGCTGGCCTGGAAAGTTTTCCACCAATGGTTAGAATGGAGAAGACTTACGATGATGGAGACCCTCACCCATAGGAACATCCAAACAGTGAGCCACAAACATCTAACACACACGTTTCCAGCCTATTTGTTACTTCATTAGAGAGCTCTTCACTAGCTTTTTATCTTCTTACACAGTCTCTTTTATGCTTCCCATGGAACTTGTTCTTTTCCTTCAAACATGAAATTATATTAGTATGATTCTTTGATTAGTGTCTGTCCCCTTCATTAGGATTTAAACTCCATGAGAGCAAGGGTTTTGTTTATCTTTACTCAGTATTGTATCTCCAGTGCTGAATCTAGAGTCACACACATAGTAGACAGTGAGTATTTGTTGAATGAATGAATGATTTGGAGTAAAATTTCCTTACAGTGTTATTTCTCAGCCAGAGATAGGACCCAACCTGTGACCTGGCTTCATCAACTTTCTGCCATAATGTAGGAAGTCAAAAGAGGGACTTATTTATATTAAAACTATTAACCCTTTTATCCTGGCAGAGGGTTTAATGGAATAGAGCTTTGAATCTGCTCCCTGGAGAGTTTATCCAAGGCCTTCAATGAATTATTCTAATTCTCTGTCCTCTTTACCAATAATTGAGAGACAGCAACTAATGGAAAATTTTTTTCCTTATTCCTTTGATGAACAGTAGGTTTATTCTGTATTTGTATATTGAGGCAGAGATGTCTCCCTGCCCTTCCTCCTTTTGACAGTCAAAGCTCCTAAATTTTAGCCAGGCCAGGGAGATTTCTGGCCTCCCTTGCAGTTGTGTGTCCTTGTGATTAAGTTTGGCCAATAGGATGTGAGTGGAAGTGGTGTGTGCAACTTCCAGATTATTTTTTTCTTTTTTTTAGGAGGTACTGGGCATTGAACCTGGGTCTTCATATATGCAAAGCAGGCGCTCAACCACTGAGTGACACCCACTTCCTCCAGATTACTTTTTTTAAATAAAGAAATTGCTTATTCTCTTTACTGTTTCCCTCTTTCTTGGGCTGAGATGTCAGGGTGGTTCTGGGGAGCCATTGTCAACCATGCGTATAGTGATGACAGCCTCAGGGAAGGCAAAGCATCAAGACAGAAGGAACCTGGTTCCCTAAAGGACCTCACTGAGTGGAGACACCTGTCAGCCTTGGACCACTGCCCACATTCAGACTGTTATGTGAAAAAGAAACACATTTTTATTTTAAATCAGTGTGTTATGGGGTCATTGTATTTTGGGGACATAACAGATTTGCCTAAACCCTAAGTAATACATATGTGCTTTTGGAAGATATTGCTCTTGACAAATTTTGGTGTTTACTTTTATCACACAATAAGAATTATTATATAACCTGGCAGGTTTCCTTTATGTGTTAACTTCCAGGAGTCTTAGAACCAGATATATTTAGTGCTTATTATAGTGAGCCTATATCACCATAGGTTTTTTTAAATTTTTGTTTTATTTTATGAGGTACCGGGGATTGAACCCGGGACCTCCTACATAGCAAGCAGGTGCTCAACCACTGAGCTATATCCGCTCCCTCACCATAGGTGTTTTTTTTTACTATATGCAAATAATTTATTTAACCAATTCATTCTTATTAAGCATAAAAATTATTAAAATTATCC
The DNA here is from genome assembly GCA_029593785.1 of Cabassous unicinctus. Lineage (NCBI taxonomy): Eukaryota > Metazoa > Chordata > Mammalia > Cingulata > Chlamyphoridae > Cabassous > Cabassous unicinctus. Next base: position 27,004 of record JAQZBX010016930.1, read on the forward strand.
AATTATTATAAACAAAACTGTGACAAACATCCTCTTAGCTACATTTTTGTACTTGTCCTTAAGAGCTGTGATAAGATGAATTACTAGGAGTGAAACTGAGGTCAAGAGACAAGGAGGTCACTGACAAATTGTCCTTTGGAAAGTGTGTGCCAATTTATTCTTATCAAGAATTTTGAGAACCCCTATACCTTCTCATATCACCTTCACCAAAATTATCATTTTAAAATCTTCAAATTTAAAAATGAATATATCCCATTTTAATTTTAATTGTTTTCATTAGTGGTGAGCTTATTACTTTACTTTATTGGCCATTTGAATTTCTTTGTGAAAATCCTTACAGCCTTTGTCTTTTTTTCCCACAAGGTATCACTTTTTTCCTTATAGATGGGTAAAAATTATTTATATTAAAACTATTAACCCTTTGAAATATACATTTCACATTATATTTCTAGTTTTTTATTAGCTTTTTAACTTTGTTAATGGTGTTTCTTGTACTATACATTGCTTTTCAATGAATTAAATCTATCAGTCTTGCTCATATGGTTTTTGCCTTTGATGTTTAAGTAACAAGGTACCAGCTGAAGTTGAAAAACTGAAGCTAGAAAAACTGTCATTTTAAAATTAAGTATTGCCTTGTCTTGAGAAAGCTATGCCAGTGGACTGATTAGTTATAGAAATAGAAATAAAACACCCTTGTTCAGGGTTCATGGTTCATGGACAGGTAATACCCTTTGGAGGAAAGTGACTATACCTGCAAACAAGTGACAGGAAGGGTCAAGACAGAGAGGCCCAGGAGGAAAATGACTGCGTTTATGAATTGTGAAAGTAGCACAGTGATATATTAAATGTTTCACAGCTGGCTTCTAGGGAAAAATGTGTGCATATTTAGATGTACATAAATTTATTATAAATTTTAATGATACAATATTTATGCAGCATACAATTTATAAATAATAATAAAATATACAATCCTCTTTATTGTAAACTTCATATAGCCAATTGATTTTCACAGTGTACTTTCACTTAGTTTTGCTTAAGTCTTGTAATCATAGCCAGCCACGGTTACAGTTGTGAATTAATATAATTTCAATATGAATGTTGGCTGATATTATTGTTCACATTAACAAGTATGACAAAATGAAAGAACAAAATCATACCTTAGAACATCAGTTTGCCAATGACCTAAGTGACTTATTTGCAGAATTAGATAAACATTTTCAAATACTGGAATATATCCTCAATTTTTTGTGCTATTCACAGTGTTACAATTACAGACATGTTACAATTTTAACTTAATATGCGTTATTAACATTTTCTCCATAATTTCTTAACCACCAACAAAGCAGTAATCAAGCTCTATTAAGCTGATTAGCATTTGTAGATTTCTGTGGTGTAAATTCTCCATGACTGATTTCAAGTTAACAACATGTCGCTGAATGTGTAGTAGGGAAGAGATGGAAATCTCAAGAGCAAAGATAATACTAAAATGTAGTAAAATACAAAATGATGAGTTTTGAGTATTCATTATCTTTGTTTTTATTATAATTTAATTGCAAATTTATATAAATTTATATATTATATAATATATAAATATATATAATTAAATTTTTAATAATAGTTGTGTGTAACTACTAGCTTGTAATGTTGCTGTAAGTTTAACCATGACTTGCATGGACTGGTAGAAGTCAGCTCCATTGTTCCATTGATAGTAATCACATATTTGGTTTCAAATTCTTTGGTTCACAATTTATGTTAGTTGTCTTGAAGCCTCCAGAAAATCCTTATTGTTAGTGGTGGGGGTTGAGGGAACTGAGCTTAATTCCAATCTTTGGAATTAAGTGGAATTAAGTGGTAGAATATGAGCAATAATTCCCTAAAGCTGCTGGTTTGAGATATCAGTAGGTGACATCTCTGTCTCCTCAGAAAATCTCCATCCTCCAAGTAGAAGATTTGATAGTTATGAATACTAGGTCTATTGATAAAGACTTTTGATTTTCTTTCTTGTCACTCAGGTCTTCCTCTTTACTTTTCTTCCTTTCCATTCTTCACACTGCTGAATCACTTAAGAAACAGTTTTTAAAAATTAATTTATTTATTTTAAAGAATCTTTAGATTACATAAATGTTACATAAAAAATATGGGGCATTCCCATATGCCCTGCTTCCTCTCCCTCCCACACTTTCCCACATTAACAACATCCTTCATTAGTGTGGTACATTTGTTACAATTGATGAACACATATTGAAGCATTGCCACTAGCTGTAGGTTATAGTTTACATTATGTTTTACACTCTGTCCTGTGCAATTTTGTAAGTTATGACAAAATATATAATGGCCTGTATCCATCATTGCAACATCGCACAAGACAATTCCAATGTCCTGAAAATGCCCCCTATTAAACCTGTTTTTCCCTCTTTCTCCCCTCAGAACCTCCGGTGGCCACTGCCTCCACATCAATGATAAAAATTCTTCCATTCCTAGGTTAACAATAAGTCTATAGTAGAATAATAGTAACTCTGCTTTGGTTCATTGTTCATTCCCCAATCTTGAGGATTTGGGGATGGTGATGCCCACTCTGCCTCTAATTGAGAGGGGCCTTAGATCCCATGGGGCTGATGGATGGAACTCTCTTGCTTGCAGGTGCTGACTCTCTCTGTTCCTTGGGATGGTCATTGTCCATCATCATCACCTTGTTAATTGTCCTGGGTGAGTCGAATGAAGAGTAAGTATTGCAACTCTGCTGAGATTCAGGGCCCAACTGGCACATGGACAGACCAAAGATTTAAATCTCTTGCACATACACCTGTCAAGTATAGTACTAAATATAGTTTCAAATAGCAGGGGCAGAAGAGCCATGTGTAGAGAAACCATAAATGAGTCCAACTCTGTCACACTGGGAAGCATAAATTCCAACGTAATGCCCACTGGCAGGGCACCAAATTCCTGAGCTGTCTGCCTTACCTATAGTGTCTGGATGTCTCTAGAGCCCTCAGGAGTCCCACTATTTGAGGCAATATTTACTGTGGCAGTCAATGATATCCTGTTGAGACATGCATAATCATAACCTTTGGAATGACCTCCTGACTCACTTTTAAATCTCTTAGCCATAAGAACTCATTTGTATTTATCATTTCTGCCTTATGGTCAAGGTCTTTTTCCAGGTTCATTGCTAGTTGGTGCTTGGTAATAATCCCTCGGTGCCAGGGAGGCTCATCTCTGGGAGTCATGTCCCATGCCGGGGGGAAGGTAGTGCATTTATATGCTGAGTTTGGCTTAGAGAGAGGCCACATTTGAGCAACAAGGAGGCCCTCAGGAGGTAACTCTTAGGCAAAATATAATACTAGGCTAAGTTTCAATTTCACAAGAAAAGGTTCATAAGTTCAATCATCAATATCAAGGGCCTGGCGCAATGGTCCATCCTCCTTCTTTAGGCACTGCCCCTGTACTTGGGAGATTCTTGCTGTACCATTAGACAATGTAGCAGAACTTCCCAGGATGGGAATTCAATTTTCTTTTGGTTATTGTGTGGATCTCCACTCACTGTGACAATGCCCCATGAACACTTGAACACATTCATATGACTTAGAGGCATGGGAAGAAATACTTTTTAATAACAGCGTTCCTCTGATTCAAATCCTTCAAAGATTCTTCCCTGCCTAATTAAATATAGATTCCTGAGTCTCTCTCACACAGACTTTCTGCCACAGTCTCGCTATAGGTTTTTAATGCATTTCTTCCCCTTTGTATATAAAGTCCCTTGTTCATTAAGGTACTTATTGCACCTGCACTTAATGTTTCACACACTAATCCCCTTTGCTCATGCTATTCTCCAGTCACCTGTGTCCTTTCTCTTGTGCACTGAAGAGCTACTCCTTTGCTTATGACTAAATTCAAGTGTTTTCTCTCTGCACCAATGGTTTCCCATGTGGAGCACCCTTCTGAACTTCTATTAGAGCTTTTATCATGCTGAATTTACTTTAGCTCCCTGGCTTCTCTATTAAAGTGTGAGCTTATTGTGGCACTCCCTGCTAATTGCCCCCTTTAGAGGTAAGGGTGAATTTATTCAAGACCGATTCCATGCAGGTTGGTCTCTTGCAAAGCTCCATGGAAAGTGTTTAAAACCAAGTGCCTTGGAGGTGGAGTGGACATCACCATCCCAGTCCCCTCAGGATTGGGGGAGGAGCTGTGGAATAGAGTGGAATTGGTGGTGTTCTGTTGTAGACATATTGTGATTCAAGCAATAGAAGAAATTGTAACAGTGAGGTGGAGCCGGTGGCCACTGGACGTTTTTGGGGCAGGGAGAGGAGGGGCTGTTGAAATACAGGGGCTTTTTTGAGACTTGGGGGTTGTCCTGAGTGGCGTTGCGGCGACGGATGTAGGCCATTTTCCATCAGCATATACCATGCAGAACCGTGTGGGAGAGAGTGTGGTCTATGATGTGAACTGTGGTCCATGCTCGGTGGCAAGGCCCCAGGATGCTGAGATGGCATGAAAGGGTTGGTGCCACAGTCCCGCCGTGTTATACTGCTGTTGGGTCCTAGCCCCTGATCATACCAGAGGAGAAGCCATGCCTCTACTTAGGCAGCTTAAAAGCCCCCTTGTCTAAGTGTCCAGCTCTCTTTCCCAGATTCTAATGCCTGGCCCTTCCAGATGCCTGTGTGCAGTTCTGGAGTGCATTGAGTGACAGAAGACTGCCTGCCTGCTACTGCTCCATGAGTTTTCCTCAATAAACACATTCTGGAGGGCTGGGTATGTGTACTGCCTGACTGTTCATCCTGTTTGCTTGACACCCTTGGTAGCCATTCCCTCGTCTTCCTCTTAAAAATAGAATCTCATGAGTTTTTGTTGGGCCCATGTGGTTGCCCAACCAGAAGCAATTTTTGCCAGCTACCTTTGTAGCCCATATGGCCATATGATGAAGGGTTAGCCAAAGGGATGTGAACTGAAGTGATTTTGCAACTTCCAGATCAAATTTTTATTAGGAAATTCCCAATTTATTAGGAAATTCTTTTCTATGGACTGGAATGTGGAGGTGATGAGTGAATTTTGACCATGGTATGAAGATAACACCCTAGGGTATGACACAGCAATAAGATAGGAGGAGCTTGGGTGTTGGAAATGCCCTATACCTTGATCAGGGTGGTGGTTACATAGGTGTGTACACATATACAAATGAATTGAGCCATACTCAATTATTTTCTATATTTTATTGTATATAAGTTATACCTCAGTAAGGAAAAAAAAGGAAGAATGTTGGTTCTCTGAATGACCTTGTACAGTAGAATTCACTTCCAGACTATTACAAAAGAGAGAAACAAACTCTTACTTGGTTTGGATCATTGTATTTAGGGGCATTTTTGTTATTGACATTTAACTTGCACCTTAAATATATATTCCTTATTAGGATTTTTTTAATTTTTGTTTTTTGTCCCCATCACCTTCACAGAGTTTGGTGAATAGAAGGCATTCAATACATGTTTAATGAGTGAATGTTTTTGTATATGCCTTTTATCAGTAGCATTGGGACATTCAGTATAAGTAAACTTGGAAGATGGCAAGAGTTATAACATCTGAAGGAGGGGCTGTCTTCCCACATGGCCTGAAGCAGTTTGTGCAGCTCCCCAACTCACCTAACTTCTCAGACACTTCCTTTAGTGAGATCTGGTTCAGCAGTTTTAAACTTGCTAAGCAAAGTGACAAGGCCTTTTTGAGACAGGAAATGCTACCTGCTCTGCTAATGTGGGTATGAATGTTAAGTAGCGTGCTTGTGGGAAAGAGCCTGGTATGCTATTTTTCCCGTGACTCAGAAACACCCTGTGCCCCTCAGCTGTCAGGCTCCAGGTAGTCCGGGAACCATTCAAACCACAGGCCAGGGCAGGGAAGAGTATTGTGAGAGCAGGTAATGCTGCTACTGCATGTGAGTCATCAGGGTAAGATTGTAAACTAGAATGGGGAAGGGCTGACAACACACCTGGGTACCCTCCTGTGCCCCATGGGTTGTTGCTCACTGATTCAGTTAGCAAATATTCTCCTCTGGGATCCAGCACTGTGCTGAAGGCTGGGATTCAGAGAGAAACAAAACAGTCCCTGTCCTCAAGGAGCTTACAGACCAGCTGGCAAGACATACCCAGAAACAAATACTGTAACATTAACAGTAATAATAGTGTTATTTTATTTATACCTATTAGCTATCTGGCATTTTTAATACATTGTTTCATTTTCACCAGAATCTTGAAAATAGGTAATATTTACAGAGGAAGAGACAGAAACTTGAAGAGGCAGAACCACTTGCCCAAGGTCAAAGGGGTCAAGGACAGACTGAACCGGACCTGATGGCAGGAAAGCCCATCCTCCCCTCCCTGTTCCCTTCTGCAACCGTGGGTCACAAGGGCTGGAGAACAGGTAGGAAGGACTGTGACAGAGCCCTCTGTGAGGTGCTGGGGGAGAGGGTGTAGTCTATGAGTGACTTCCATGGGCCTGAAAGAATGAGTTGCAATCCACCAAGCAGATAAAGGTGATGTTTTAGTTTGCCAAAGGGCTGCCGATACAAAGTACCAAAAATGGCTTGGCTTTTATAAAGGGGATTTGGGGTAAAAGGTTACAGTTCCAAAGCTGTGAAATATCTAAATTAAGGCACCATCAGAGAGGTGCTTTCTCACCAAAGTCAGCTGCCACGTGGTGAAGGAAGATGACCACTTATCTCTGCCAAGTTTTGAGCTCAGCTGAGGGCAACTAGGCATAGGGTTTGTCTCTTTCTGGGCCTCCTCTATCAGTCTCGGCTGCTCCGCATTCTTCCTGAGTTCAGCTGCAAGCTATCCAGCATATGGCTCATCTCTCCCTCGGCCTCAGCTCCTTGAATCTCTTGGGAGCTTCTCTCCTGGCAGCTTGGCGGTGGGTGATGCTGGCATTTTTTTCTCTCACATGGCAGGATCAGATATGCTGGCTCCCTTTTCCTGTGTCTCCATTTTTATCAGACCCAGCAAGAGGGCAGAGACTCAACCTGAGTAGTGCCCCCCTGATGTAGTCCAGTCAAAAGAGTCTCACACCCACAGGTATGGATTCATTTCTTTTTAGGAATGATACATAATTTCAAACAGCTACAGGTGGGTTTGGGGTGGGGGTCATTCTAGACAGCAGTAGCAGCAAAGTTGCAGAGGAGAGAAAGCATAGTGCATTTGATCTGGTCCTGAAAGCAGAAGGTCAGTCATCTGTCAGGCAGGTGGGCTCATTCATTCATTCTTTCACTGCACATGGCCAGGGCTTTCTGTGTGGCCTGGTGTTGGGCCTGTGGGAAGCAGAACCATCCTTGGACCTGTGTATGGACCCTGCCTGGCCCCTCATCCTATAGCATCCCTCTGGAGTATCATAGTGAGTGAAGATCCCCATTTCCCAAAGTTCCTTTCACAGAACACCAATTTTTTGAGGGAAAGGGGTTTTGTGGTAAAATAAATTGAGATAAGGGGGCTTATTTCTTCTCTTTTGAGAAATCTTGCACATTTAGCTTATTAAAGGCTCTGGGAAGTAAAGAATTGTTTTCAATTTTGGTTATCCAGAATTTCCCACAGAATTAATTTTTTCCTGAGAACTCTTTTGACCATGCCTCTGGAAATCCCTCAGAGCTGGTAGCTAAACAAGTAACTCATTTTGGGAAATGCTGCCTAAGAAGAATAGGTGGGGCCAAGCAAGGGATGAAAAGACCATAGAGAAGGCCTCTTGGAGCAGAAAGGAAAATTCTGATACCTCCTTGATGCCCTGGAGAACGGGAAGGGCCACTGAACGGAGGATGCAGGAGGTACCTTTTCCAGGAGTGCACAGGAAGAGAAGGTTCCTCAAACCTGCCGAAGTGGGGTTGGAGTGGGAGCACCTATTCATGGAGCATCCCAGGAATCTGTGTTATCTTGGGGCTGTCTGACTCAGCTGCCATGACCACATAGCCAGTGCCTGGAGAAGCAGGTCTGTCTGACTCCAGATGGGCTTTTTCCACTCTACCATCCATTAGAGCAAAGAAACTGCAGATGAACCTGCCTGGCACGGAGGCGGTGGTTGATCGGCATCTCCTGTGTCTTAGTTCCAGTCACACCTGGGCCCTCACTGCCTCACAGGTTCCCAGTGCTAAGATGTAGGTGGTATTTTCCGATGTGTTGCAGCTGGCTTGTGGAAAGCACCTAAAATAGACCACAGGGCTATAAACAATGTTTCTTCCTGCTCATCAATTTTCCCCTCAACTGGGCTTACAATTACATACATACCTTCCTCAGGCTTTTCACTTTGTTGCTTTTGGGGTGAAGATGAAGGAAAATGAACAATTTTCTCTGTGATAAAAAGACAGGGATTCAGGTTCAGTGTTTGCCACTGACCTGCTGTGTGACCTTTAGCAAGCTCTTTAACTTCATTTGCACCTTCATAAAATGGAAACTATAATAATAGTAGCCCTGCCCACCTCCTGTGGTTGTGGTGAGGGACACGTGTGAGAAGCAGGATGATAATAATACCATTTTCTACACCTTTATTCTGTGCCAGGGACAATTATAGAAGCAGGGATGCTAAAAGTTCCTCATCAGATACAATGTATGCAGTGTACCATGTGAATGTGATATGTATCTTTATTATTAGCTCTCAATATACAAAAATATGGTATTTAGTCATGTATTAATCAGAAGAAATTTGCATAAATAACACTCCCTTTCTCTCATCTTAATAATAAACTTTTGTTTAAAAGGAAGAAACATCTGAGTATGGAATGATAATACTTCAAAGTTTTAAAAGGTTTATTGAGCTATAATTTACATTAGGTAAAAATTAGGTATATACAGTTTAATGAGATTTGACAAATATATATAATTGTGTAAACATCATCATGACCAAGACAGAATATTTCCATCATACCCAAAAGTTTCCTTTTGAAGTCAGTCCCCATCACCCACCTGGCAACCACTGATCAGATTTCCATCCTTATAGTTTTGCCTTTTCCTGAATGGCACATAAATTAAATCCCACAGTAACATTTTGCATATGACTTTTTTTTTTTTTTTTTTT